>ML785500.1:321665-361709 GCA_009831015.1 Picea engelmannii | reverse complement strand
TTGTCCTAACATAAATAAAAATAACTCATCAAACTTACTTTTTAAATTCATCACACATTTATTCCATTGACAATTCTCCTGACCTAACACGTGATAATATAGTTATGATAAGTTCATCATCATTCACTCCTTGTATTGATCTCCAAGGTGTTATAGTCATATCATCTAGAATATTTTTTATGTCATGGTCATCTTACTTGTGCCACATATCAATGGTTTAGCCTTCTTAACTATTTGATTTTTTATACTAATATTTTCTCATAGGGTGAAGATCTCATCTATCAAATCCCATACCTATCTAGTTCTAAATCCCAATTGAAAATAACTATCTACAACTCTAAATATATCACTTCCTTTGCGATTTTTTTCTTTTTTATTTTCATCTTCAAGTGGGAATCCTATTTCCATACAACATTGCTTCTGAAAATTGACATCAACGTTTGATCTCTCCCCACGACATATTTCAAAAAACTTGTTATGGATAAATATCGCCCTTTCAATGAAAGTAATAGAAATTGTGTACTCAATGTCTGTGTTATGATACCATGGCAATAAATTTTCTTATGATTATGTTAAACTGGCATAACTTATGCATTTGATTGTCTCAAAAAGAGGATTATTGGGATATTCTTGCATCATTTCTCTTCTAGCCTCTGCAGAATGATTTCCTCCAATCACATAATATTTGTAGTCAAGACATTTTGATATATCAAATTCTTCCCTCGTAGGAACTTCTATTGGGTCAACAAGAACTAGGTAGTCAACCACATGTGCATATGGATTGTACCTAATCAATGATCTGAAATTGTGAATACGCAAGTGATGTGGTTTTCTAATTTGATATTTTTCTTGCCCTTCTGTGGGTTTATAAAATTGTTTCACATTTAGTTTAAATGTGTGGCCATAATCAACTAAGTTATTCATCCTCATTATATTTTGAATGACATTTTGTGTTGTTTTCATAATACTATCCTCTAGATCAACACCTGGTGTTATTATTTCTTTGCTACCTTTAGTAATTTCACTATAATACTTTGAGCTAACGATGGCTTCTTGAAATTCATCAACATTTGTTTTCTTCCTCTTATGGTTTAAATGTGCTTCATCTAAATCAATGATTACTTCATAATCAATAGGAATGGACTCATTATCATCCATCGCTCTTTCGCATTTATCTTTTCTATTCTTTTTACGAGAAGGAGTGATAACCTCATTGGGACTAATATCAACAAACTCTTCATTTGGAGTTTCCTTATTTTCAAATGAAACCCTTTTAGGATTTCTAGAATGAGGAATTTTCTTTCTTCTTTCACGTTCTTGTCTATCTACACTTCCAGGGTCAACATCCGTTACTTTCTGTTTCTTTTTCCTTCTTTCTTTTGTCTTTTCAATATGAAAAGCGTTGATGACATCCATGATATTATTCTCTGTAGAGTAAATCCCCACTAACATATGTGAAAGTCATTCAACAAAATCCTGTAAAAATAAAATATAACATTTTCATGTTAAATAAAATTAAACCATTACCATGATACTAAAAATAATAAACGACACAAAAATAAAAATAAAAAGATTACATTTCCTTTCTCAATGTCATCAACGATGGATGCACATAATTCTGAAAAACATTCATTCTTGTTATAATTGCTAAATTTGAAACAATATCTAAACTTGCTATAAGTTCTTCCTTGTTTGGAAAGTGCATAAACAATATATTTGGTTGGCACCAAACATACATCTCATAACAAGCCAAGTGCCTGGTAATTTCCTTGCACGAGTTATAATTTGGCACAATACAAATATATATGATCTCCATTGTTCCCTTGCTTGTCTTTAACAAACCAAGAATATTCCAGTTTGTTTTCACCTTCCATAGATTTCCACTCTCTAACATTCTTTATTACCCTTGATAGCTCAGGAGTTATGCTATCATTTTGTTTCCTAGCATTCATGGTGGTTCCAGTTGCAATTTTGGATGTCATTATTGTAGGTCGTGATCCAGATATATTCATATATAGTATCTTTCCTTCCATTTTTCCTATAAGATAAAAAAAAAAAATTAGGTCTTTTACCTTATAATAAACTAAAAAAAAACATTGAATACAAGAACTAATTTAAAAATCATTAAAAAATTTGACCCATATTTAAAAATATTTGACCCATGGAGTTATTAGGCTTATGCTGGGACCCTGCCTTGGTCGTGGGGGGGTGGGGCGATGCCCAACATCTCCCTAGCCCGGCCAACCCTGTGGCCAAGCCATGGGTGTGCATCGCCCCATCCCCCACGACCAACCCTGTGGCCAAGCCATGGGTGTGCATCGCCCCACCCCCCACGGCCAAGCCTTGGGCATTGCCCGGTAATGACCATGTGCCAAAACTAAAAAAATTTAAGTAAAAAACAATAAAAAAAGATAAATGTTTTTACAAAACTATACCTAAATTTGACTTTTTTTTTCTTTTTTTTTTTTCAAAAAATCCTAAGGATTTTGTTAGTTTTTTTTTGAAAAAAGTCTCAATTTATTACAAAAAGTTGGGATTTTTTTAGAAAAAATTAGAAAACATCTAAAAATTTTAAGGTTTTTTAATTTTTGCATGAAAAATTATCATGTGATTGAAAGATAATCTTATAATTGTTGTTTTGGTAAATGGTAAGAGTTTAAAAAATAACTAACCTTTGAAATGCTAGATTTTCCTCGGATGTCTTCTCGATGTTTCTCCCTTGTAATTTACTCCAAATCCTTAAATACTGCCCAATATATCACACAATGTAAAAAGATAAAACAAGACTATGTATATATAACACCGTTGATATAAATTATTGTTAGAATAACGAATGTGGGATAAATAAAAAATAGGTATATTGTCTACATATATACCTAAAATTATATGGATCATTGCTATGTTTAATTAATGTGGGATAAATAAATAAACACAAGAAATATTGTATTTAACATGTAAATAACGAAATAAAAGAGTAAAAGTTATTTTTAATTTTTTAGGGAAAATAATAAAGGGAAACAATTGAGAGGAAATTTTGGAGGGAAAAATTTGAGGGGGGAATTTTGGAGGGAATATTTTGGGGGAAATTTTTTTGGGGGGGAGGGGATACAGAGGAAAAAGATCATTCTGCAAGTTATAAGAATGTCATTGGGAGGGTGAGCATTTGTATCATTATATGTTCTTAGAGAGAAGGGATGGCTTCGTCAGATAAAGAAGATTTTATTTCTGAGACATCAACAAATTGTTTGCATACATCTTCTATCAGGACTAGGAAATGTGATATGAATGTTTGTAATGCAAATGAGGTGTCGTATTTTTCATCTAGTCAGAAGTTTGATCATAGTGCAAGCAATTTTATTCAGCATGTTCCTCATGAAATTCCTAAATCAGAGGACTTTGAAGGCACCGATGATGAAGAGGAGGAATATGATGGTGATAAATCTATTCAGTAGTTTAATAGTAATGAAAATAATCAAAATGTAGGTCAAAGTGGAGACTATGATCAACGTTTAAATGATTGGGATGAAAATTTTCCTTCAAGTGAGGAGTTTCAAGGTACCGATGAATATTTCCAAGGCACCAATGACTATGATGAAGAATTTCCCTCAAGTGGAAATTTAAAAGTAGTGAAGATGCTTATGACAATGGTGGACACTCTTTCCCGAGTGGGTAATTTAAAGAAAACAATGTCAGCGATGATTAATTTCATCCAAGTGAGGATTTTAAATGTACTAATGAAAATTTTCCTCCAAGTGATGATTTCCAAGGAACAAATGACGATGATGAAGAATTCCCCCCAAGTGGGTATTTTAAAAGTAATGATGACGATTATGGCAATCTTGGACAGTCTTTCCCGAATGAGGAATTTAAAGGAATCAATGTTGGTGATGATGATTTTCCTCCAAGTGAGCGTTTTCAAGGTATCGATGAGGATAATGATGATTTTCCTCCAAGTGAGGATTTTCAAGGTACCGATGAGGATAATGAAGATTTTCCTCCAAGTGAGGATTTTCAAGCTAGTAATGAGGATGATGAGTAATATCCCTCAAGTGGGGATTTTCAAAGTAGTGAAAAATGATTACGCAATTGGTGGACACTCTTTCCCGAGTGATAAATTAAAAGGAAACAATGTTGATGATGCTTATTTTCCTCGAAGTGAGGATTTTCAAGATATTGATGAAGATTTTCAAGGCACTAAGTATGATGGTGAAACGTTTCACTCAAGTGGGGATTTTGAAAGAAGTGAAGATGATTATGTCAATGGTGGACACAATGTTGATGATGATTTTCCTCCAAATGAGGATTTTCAAGGTACCGATGACAATGATGGAAAATTTTCTCCAAGTGAGAATCTTAATGGCATTGACAATCTTATGGGTGATAATGATATCCCCTCAAGTGAATATTTTCATGGAAGATCCAATGACATTGGTGAGGATGATAATCACGTTTCTAGTGATTTTGATATTCCCTTCATGAACGATATTATCAATGAAGATGATAGACCTAGGAATAAAGATCATGTTCTCAATCATTTAGCTGCAACAAATCAAGGTGATCGACATTCTCTAGTTCAGTCTCTTGACAATGTTTTTCTTGATATTCCTTCTGGTGATAAGGAAAATCCTTCTAGTGAGGATGATGAAATAATTGATACATTGCAAATAAACATTGTTTCTAGGACCAGGACTAGACCTTTTTATATTAATCAAATCAGTCTAGTTATACAAGGTCTAGGAAATAATTTCTCACTAAATCAATTGCCATAATTGAATTGATTTCAAGTGAATGTTGTCAAAAGAATTGTTTGAAAAGCATGGACTACATGTATGTCTTGAATAAAAGGAAGACATATTTGTCAATGAATAAGAGCATCCAAAATTCATATTTGATGGGGTGCATGATATCCACTAATACAAGATATGATTATCACATTGGGAATATTTTACTTTGCAGAAAGACTTTCAAAAAAATTCTCACAATTGGTAATCTGTGTCTATCAAGAATATATACAAGGTTGGAAAAAGATCCTTCATTTTATTCAAAGGTACATCATGGATGAGAGAGTGGGCCATTGAAAAACACTACATATCATGTATGTGCAATTTCTTTTACAAACATGGAGAGTGTATACTAGATAGAGACACAATATATATTCTAGATAATTTCTCAAGGAGGGAAATCTACAACTTGTACAAAGGATATGTTGAACGTGTTGAAGGAAATGGTAATTTTATTACATATGCATATTTTACAAGAATATGGAAGAAACAATTCAACAATGTCTGTATTCCTAAGAAGTCAAGGATGGGGATTTGCAATATATGGGATACTCTTAAATCAAGAAGAGATAAATTTGAAGGGGCAGAAAGAGGTATGTATTTACTATTTTTTTTTTTTTTTAATGAATAGTTATCAACTATGAAAACATATGATCAATATTTTCATTTTAGGTCATGTGTAGATTCCATAGTCAAAGCACTTCAAGAACATCAGAATCAACAATCAAGTGAAAGGAAAAAATTGTACAAACATCGAAAGAAGTGTTATGATGCTCCAAAAAAATATTTAGGTATGATAATTGATGGCATGGACTAGAAGAAAACACTTCTACCACATTTTTTTTGTACACCCAAAAATTTACAAGAAGATAATTTCATTCAGTTTCACTTGGTTGGATGTATGGTTTTCAATGGAAAAATGTGTCCAAGGGTTTACTTCACAACTCCAAATATTCATAATGATGCAAATATGACCATCGCCATAATTCATCATGTGCTCACTTACTTGTCTGGGAATCTTCCTCAAGTTCTCTATCTACAGTTGGAAAACACTAGTCATGAAAATAAAAGTCAAATTGTGATTGGATATCTAAGCATTCTTGTTGAAATGGGAATATTTCAAAAGGTGAAAGTTGGTTTCCTTCTTGTTGGACACACTCATGATCATATTGATCAAATGTTTAGTCATTTTTCAGTAACATTGAAGAGGGGAAATGTTGGAAGACTACCATCATTGATTGAATGTATTAAGAAAACATACATTCCAGAGCCTTTTTCATATATTAGAAGAAATTATTGACATGTGAAGATTTATTCAGGGATCACATCCTAAAGAAAAATGTATTGAGTAGCTTAATGACATTAACTTCCAACATCAATTTTGTTTCAAAAAAATTGATGGGAAAACACTTACATGGGGAAAGCAGTATTCAAATAATACAGAATGAGGGCCTTCATCAAGTTTAGCATTTTTGAAGTTCATTCTAGATCCTCCAATATTTGCGTCAAAGTTATTATTTTTACAATCGGTTGTTGAAATCCATAATGCACCAAGACATAATAGAGATGTAGATTATTCTGAATGCCTGGAAGAAATAGAAAAGTCCATTAAGGATACATATGAGTACTTTGATGTTGGTGATTATGTTTGGTGAGAGTCTTTTTTCAATAGTCAAAGTGACATAATTTCAAGATCAACAAATGAAGACTCCATTTCCTTGGCCACAAAATATGCCAAATGAATCTGAAGAAATAAACATTGTTGAAGTTCAACAAGAATCTCAAGGTGCTATTGAGTTTACACAAGCAGAGGAAAGAGAAATGTATATTGGTTCACGAAAGTCATTTGCACAAAGTGAAGCCATGGAAGACCTTTATAGGGTTTCAATACAAGACATTAAGGAGGGTATCTTGATTGTAGTTTTAGCGACTAAAGATTCACATGGTTATCCATTCTAGATTACAAAGGTTATAAATATTGAGAAATAAAATGATGATGTTATTGCAATTGAAGTGCATTGGTATGCAAAAAGTACATACCCATTTAATGGTGTGTACAAGCCAAAGATGGTGGTTGAGAAACATGTCAATAGAAAGAGAAAAAGAAAGGGCCAAAATGCAACTTGTCGTCGCACTGACCTCTAAAAATTAGATGATGTTGACATACTTTTTTATGAATTCAATTTGACAAAGAGAGGAACTCTTCGCTCCAAGACAACATAGATTATCAAGAGGTTGTTGCCACAAGAAATAAATGCAATATGGGAGTCTGTTGAACCTAGTCATATATCTAAAAGGCATTTGACATCTGAAATGTTGGGCATGCATGTAGACTCAGATGGTGCATTCATAAAAAATAGAGAAGAGTATGGATCATCTACATCTTCATCCAATCATTCATCTAAAGACAATGTAGACTTTGATGGTATTTCAAAAACCATGATTCAATCTAAATAAGTTTATGAAACATTTTATGTATTTTTGATCCATATGATGTTTGTATCGTAACTAGAAATGAGAATTGAACTTACATATGATCTTACATGAAGTTATGAATCTTTTTTTATGTTTTATGAATTATTTGTTTTGATTATGTATAATATAATAAAATTTCTTAGCTCATATGTTTTGAATATGGACAATATAACAATACTTTTAAGAAATAGTTTATGTTTCATTCAATGTAACTTGTATTTACTTTTTTTTATTAAAAGTAAAAAAATATTAAAAAGTGGCGTTGAATTTTTAAAGTATCTTGTGATATTTTCATGGAATTATGTATTACCTTGAGCTTTGAGTGATAATAAGATTTCAAAAGTAAGCATTTAAGGGTTGATTTTATGATTTTGTTTACAATAATGATGAGTTATTTTACCACTTTATAAAAATGTGTCATTTCCATACCCCGATTTTAGAATGGGTGTTATCAGTAGAAATACTTTTCAATTTGATGATTGATTTTTAGGTTTTGTTTTTTATGGTACCAAGTGCTAAAAACATGATTTCAAATTATCTAAAATTTTAATGTTTTGAAAAAAAAAATCAAAAACATCTTTTTTTTAGATGTTGATTTTAAGGTTTTTCTAAGCTACTATCTGAGTTTTGAAGGCCATGCTTGGAAAATGTTGTAACTTTTACCTCGTTTAAAAAAATGGTGCTACCGGTAGCACCACTTTTCAATTTTGGGGTTGATTTTGATGTTTTTTATGCAAACGTATGGGTTTTTTGGGCCAGAGTGCTCGTTTTGAGGTCAAAGTTCTCATCAACTCAGTAACTTTGTTAAATTTGAATTGAAGTTGAATCACACACAAGTTGAAAATGCCATGAGTCGAGAGAAAGATAACTAATTCAAATGATAAATCTGCTCATCGAACACAGATCCATAAACCATCAATGAATATTCAAAAAATAGAGCAGGATAAAAGGAAAAACAAATGAGAAGAGTTGAAAAATGAGAGGAATCTTTGAAAATCTCATAGAAAACCTACCCAGGTGCAACAAATCTCTAGAGTAGCCCTTGACAGTGCCCTGACGATTCCATTGAGGAGTGGAAGCTTGTAATTGAGTATGGCAGTTGATGGTTCCCAACAAGCCAATGACTAAGTCGACATGGAGATCGACAATTCGAGACCCACAATTCGACTTTCTCTTATGAGAAGTCCTAGACCGTGTATTGCAAACTTCCTTTGACAAATAATTCACATAGGCACACAGTCATAGTGAGTGTGGTGTCGAACTGATAACATTGGTCAAATAAGAGATACAGTGATAATTGAAGCACAAGAAAATAGTGAAAACTGACCAGAAGATATACTTCTTCATGTAATAGATCTCACGGACATCATCCCTGTGTCGAATCTACTTTTAGAAGACTCCAATTCAACAGATCGTGAAAATGAAATGTCACAACCCTGTAGAGGAAAATTCATTGAATACTTAGATAAATCTTGTTATATAGATGCTCAAAGCCCAAGCAAAGAACACGCACAATTAGCAATTGAATTAGTCGAGTCAGTAACCTAGAACCTAACTCAAAAAAGTAATTCGACCTCTCGATCGACCTCAACATAAACTCTTCCAATAGTTCCATTTTCGAAGAAATCCCAGAAAGAAAATATGGGTCTAAATCATATCTCGATTTATGAAGGCGATGAATACCCTAACCAACATTGATTCATTTGTGAGAAATTTTGGGACACAACCGACATAACTGATGAGGAAAAAAAATGGCATTGTTTGCCCTTGACCAAGTTTTGAGGAAACATTGGTCATGTTTGACCATTTTTGGGACTCGACATGCTGGTTGAAGATGGAGCACCAAGGCGGAGTTGAGATCGCGGGATCACACCTATTTTGTGCGTTTTTTGGGATTTTAGGGTTTATGTAATGGGTATGGGATGTCGTCCCATGGGTTTACCCATGTTTAGGCCTTTTTATAATGTATAAATAAGTAGATACGACTTAGAGCGAGGTTAGTCTAAGTTGGATTTGTGCAAGAATATGTCAAAGGTGCTAGTTAAGTGCTATATTGAGTTGTTATGGCTCAATGCAAGTAATTGTAAGAGGCTTTGTGCACATAATGTGTAAGGCTTTGTGATAATAAGGAGTTGGCTCTATGCCTTGACTTGATTTTGGTTAGGAGGATCTGGTGGGATACATGCAGATCTCTTGTCCTTTGTGGAGTGGTGTTATATGGCTTTATGCACAAGAGCCAAAGAATGTAGAAAGATTGAAGATTAATAAATAAGAGAAGAAGAAGTTGGTGGGCGTAGCCCCACACTGGGGTGAACCACATATATCATGTGTTGTGATGTGCTTTGTGAAATATTTCTCATGTTGTTTATGTGTTTATCTGCTTAGTGCACTAATATTGATGTATGATAGATAGATCTATGGATTCTTAGTGCTTTATGATATTTGATTGTTAGATCTGAGTAAATGTTATGTGCTAGGTGATTGAAAGTACTTGATCTTGGTTGCTACTGGGTTCATCTGTAATTAAGGTTTAATCTGTGATGTGAATTGTACTTATGAACTAATGCATATTGATTGGCTAAGTGCTCTGTCAAGTGTTGTAATCACAGATCTGTGTCCCAGCTAGGTTGTAGACACCTTAGTCCTACAACCCCCCCTGCTTATACCTCGGGTGAGACTTCATTTGTTTCACAGGTGTTGTCAAAAGGGATGGTACTTAGGGTTTTTTTGGTGCGTTGTTGAAGTGTTGAACACTGGGTCTGCCCCTGCGCCAACAAATGGTTCCATTGTCGGGACCTGAAACTATGATTGTTGGGAACTGAAGAAAAGAGAAAGATTTGTGTGTAGATCTGTTGTTGCAGTGTGTAGTATTCTACTTGACTTGTGAAGCTTTGTGCTAAGAAAGGAACTGGATCTGAAGAAAAGAGGTAAGATCTTAAATCTTTATGCTCTGATAAAGGTAAGATAAGTGGAAAGTTTTTCTATGAAAGTATGAATCTAGGTATGTTGGATAGATTTTTTCCTAGTCTGAAAACTAGGGCACAGTTAGAAGAAAGAGTCGATCTGAATAGATTTGATAGAGATAGTGAAAGATATGTTATGCCTATGCATAGAAATAATTTTTGGACTAACAAGTGGATGCAGGAACCTAGAAATAATTTTTGTAGATTGCAGGTCCATCACTATGATCCCAGTGTGCAGTACAGGAAAGGTTGGGGATCATTTAAAAGAAAGAGAGGATTGGCACTATGTTATAATTGCAGAAGATCGAGACATATTGCTAAGGAATGCCCTGGTATAGGTCCTATTTGTCTCTATTGTAAATCTATTGGTCATGAAGTTGAGGATTTCCCTAAGATGATTGCCAAAGTTGAAAATATGAACATGAGACTAGAAAACTATGAAGAAGATCAAGGGACTAAGGATATTTTAGAGAACCAGAAAGAGTCAGAGACTATGTTATTACAGCTGAAAGAAACATTGAATGATCATAGAGACATTAGTTTACCAGAGATCTTAAAAGATAAACAATGCATAGAAACAAAAATAGGAGACTTCAACATAGACTGTGTATTGGATGAAGAAACACAGGTGACTATCATGCCAGAAAGAACTTGAGAAATTTTGGGAAAGCTTGCTATGATACCTTCATTGGGAAGGATAGGTCTGTTTAAAGGAAAGATGATAACCCTATGTGGAAGAGTTACTAATGTACCTATGATTTCTCATGGAACATCGACCGAAGAAGAATTTGAAGTCATTAAGTTTGTTGAGAATAGTGCCCCTTTCCCCATTTTAGTAGGAAAGACCTGGATTGAGAATGATCGGATCATAAGGAAAGCAGAGGAGGAAGCTACAAAACATAAAAATCAAGAATTAAGGGACATCATAGCTATAAAGATAGAGCGACTAATAGAAGAACAAGAGGATAAGTCGAAGCAACAGAGGGCTAGAGAATTAATTGTCGAAGTTGAAAGAACACAAGAAGGATTAAAGAACCTATCCATGCAGGAAACAAGTGCATCGACCCCGGAAATAGTAAGAGAAGAGATATTACCTTTGAACCCTTTGAAAGAGACTCAACAGTGCGAAGTTACTATGCTAAGAGAAGATAAGAATAAGAATGGAAAGAGGAATCCAGAAACTCAAATCACAAGAAATAAGGCAAGAAAGCTCAGTAAGAAGAAAACAAAGTTAGAAAAACTAAATGAAGTTCCAGAGAAGACTTCGTAGAAGGCAGGATTGCAGAACTTGAACCTCACTGGAATAGCAGAACAACACAGAATGGGACTTTTCCATGGTGAAGTTATATGATTGTTGGAGGTGTCCCGACCATAAGAATGATGCTCCAGAACGGTTAGAAATGCATTTATTAACGAAAAGACCGTCATTGGACCATTAGGACCATGCCATACCGACCTGATTCATACTGATTGAGGCATTCCTGCCTGTTGGAGGAATCTGTTACGACATTTCATATTTAACCCGTCAGATGTGTCGCTGGGACCACGTTTTGCAAACCGAGATATCTGAGATAATAGAGAATTGATTTCATACCGCATTGTGTTGTATACACCTCGTCATCTATCTGATTACCTCGCCTATTTGTTCACATGCCCGATTTATTTGATTACGAGTGTGAATGTTGGCCGAAGCTAGCGCAGCAGAGAAGTCTATGGAGGAGATTCTCGTGGACCTCGTGACTGAGAGATTCATGTCTGTAGGAATACATGCATCATCGACTGGTGGATTGCAAGCATCCCCATCGAATGGACGACATCCAGGCCGCGCTGCTGAGAAATGAAGCAAACATTGTGATGATCTGGCTAACGCGAAGCAGATCCCGTCGGTCTTGCTAGACTACATCATGCCTTTGACTGGTGCGGTTAACCGTGACAACGTCCCACATGATTTTGAATACATGTTGATCACCGCGTACCTCCCGAAGTAGATACGTGTAATTGGACCTCATTTGGGATTGATCCAAGCTCTCAAGATCAACGACTTCAACATCAGAGACCGAAAGAACTATACGATGCTCAAGCCGCATAGGTATTTAATGAAGACAATTGGGAAGAAGCCCAAGATAGTTCCCCATTCATGGATTAACGAGCTCGTGCACTCCACGATCTTGAATGTGATGAAGATCCCCCACTTTGGATGACATCGGGAGGTTAACGCTTGCGTCAAACTCCTCCTATCTTGCTATCATGGAGGTTATATTTGGTTAGATAGGTGCATCCCTGTGGATTCGACGTTGATCCACCTGATCACTAGACTAAGCATGCAGGGACTAGAACCTCACCAGTTCTACCCAGGGATGACGTCAGATCGATCCTTGGCCCAGCATATAAAATAATACTATGGATATGTAGAGAAGGGGAAGCGAGGCTACAAGGTAGCCTCCATCTAGGATGGTGCAGTGTGCCTAGCTTGTCAGCTGATCATTGGCAATATCGTCAGAAAGAACTGGCTGACACAAGTCACAGGGTTCATAGTGGACCTCGTAGGGAAATGCGTAGAAGGAATGCATATGAATTGGGCGAGTTACCTCGTCAATGAGCTGGAAAAGGAATGCCGCGAAGAAAAAGACCAAGGGTACGAGTTTCACTTTAGTTGGTTATTGGTATTGATCGCATTTGTCGCTTGGAAAATGATGGAAGGAGTAGCCTTTCTAGAATTCGAGCCATTGGAGCCATTGGCCACAAGGTTCTCCACCTTGTGGTACACGAATGATATGCTGAAGCAATGGCAGTAGAATGTTGTCTTCCATACTTACTACCTACAGCTGAAGCGCACCATTGAATCATTCCCCTAAGTGACACCGTATACACACCATCAATACAGACCGTTCACAAAGTTTTGTGTAGACCGACACTTCATCTACATCACCACGTGTAGGGATGAAAGTAAGGAGTTTCAGTCTTACTATAAGTTGACCAAGGAAGACATGGAAGAGATCACTAAGGAATGACCATCAGAATTCCTTGTACTAATGGAAGATTCTAACCTCTCCAACCCCGACATCATCGGAAGTCCATTGGTCATCCGAGTCAAACATGATGGACAAAGCAGTGCGAAGAAAAAGAAGAAAAAGGAGGAAGTGTAGGACATAGAAAGTGATGATAAGGAAAACACATCGGAGGAAACTGCACTTGACTCACCTGCAGGAGGAGGAGGAGATGAAGTAAACCAAGAGGAAGGAGGGGAATAAGGAGACAAGAAATAAAAAGGCAAAGTGACACCACCAAAGAATACCCTTACAGAGGTAGATACATCAAAGAAAAGGAAGGTTTCTCCATAGAAACCCTCATCACGGAAGCAGACCCAAGCCAATAAGCCTCAGTCGCAGAATGTACTCACAGTGGACGATATCGAGCTCATCATCACAGTTGTAGAGGATTATTTAGAAGACATATTGTAGAAACATGGAGCAAAGCAAGAGTCGATGTATGACATAATAGAGAAGGAACTCCAAGACATACAACAATATATCCATTCGAGCCACGCAGTGCCTACTGCATCATCTTTAGCAGAAAGTGTAGAATTGGGGGATGAGCCAACCCAATTACGAAGGCTAGGAGATGCAACAGAGGCTCGAATCCATCGAGTCCAAGAAGAAAAGGAGCAGTCCATAGAGACCTTAAAGCAAGAAAAGGAGGAGGTCCTAGAGCAACTTTGAGTTGCACAAAAGGAGAAACATGAAATTCAGGCGAAGTTCGAGCAGAACAATGTGAAGATACAGGAAGAAAAAGACCAACTTCTCACAGTGCAGATTGCGATCAAGGAGGCAATGACTAAAGCACTTCTCTCTATGTCGGGCTTGGCACAGGAGGAAGAAGAATCCGTAGAGATACAAGTGGGGAAGATCGCTGAGGCCATTCAACAACTTCAAGCAAGAATAATGGAGCTAGAAATCCAAGCAGTGTCGATCACTCAGCAAGAAGTGCGTGATCAGAGGGAAGAAGCTACCAGGAACGCAGTAGAAATAATTAGGGAACTCGCCTCAGAGTGTAAGAAACTAACTGATCGAAGTGCGTAGACCTACGAGTGCCTTGCAGAAGATCTGGAGCTGAGGAAACTGGAGGCACAACCCTAGGAGGCGAAGCAACAGGCGTCCACCATACAAGCACAAATGAAGTTGCTTACTGTCGTTGAGAATATGAAGAGGTCGCAGGAACAACACGCAGTCCAGCAGTAGATTACTGCTATCCAAAGAAAATTCATGGAGATGACACAGAGACTCCAGCCGGTGCAGGACGAAGCCTACATGATTTTTGAAATAGTTGAAGGACGAGGCTCAAAACTAGACCAACTGGTTGTGATATAAGAACAACTCTTGGAAGGGAATGTCACCTCATTATTCAATCAGGAGTTCACCGAGCAGGAGGCTCTAACGACGCAGCAAGTCGAGGTAGCTTGAGCTAAGCTCGAGGCCTTCGAAGCATCCTTGCCTAGATCTGAGTGACTCGGGATGAGTCACAGGTGAGTGTTGGGGGCCTGTTGTCCCTTGACCAAGTTTTGAGGAAATATTGGTAATGTTTTACCATTTTTGGGACTCAACAGGCCGGTCAAAGATGGAGCGCCCAGGCGGAGCTGAGATCATGGGATCTCACCTATTTTGTGGGATTTTAGGGTTTATGTAATGGGTATGGGATGTCGTCCTATGGGTTTAATGATGTTTAAGCCTTTTTGTAATGTATAAATAAGTATATAGGACTTAGAGCGAGGTCAGTCTAAGTTGGCTTCGTGCAAGAATATGTAAAAGGTGCTAGCTAAGTGTTGTATTGAGTTGTTCTGGCTCAGTGAAAGTAATCGTAAGAGGATTTGTGCACAGACTGTGTAAGGATTTGTGCTATTAAGGATTTGTCTCTATGCCTTGACCTAATTTTGGGAAGGAGGATTTGGTGGTTTGCACGCAAATGAAGAAGTTGGTGGGCGTAGCCACACACTGCGGTGAACCACATATATCATGTGTTCTGATGTGCTTTGTGATTTATTTCTCATGTTGTTTATGTGTTTATCTTCTTAGTGCACTGATATTGATGTATGATAGATAGATCTATGGATGCTTAGTGCTTTATGATATTTGATTGTTAGATATAAGAAAGTGTTATGTGCTAGGTGATTGAAAGTACTTGATCTTGGTTGTTACTGTGTTGATATGTAATTAGGGTTTAATATGCGATGTGAATGGGACTTATGAACTAATGAATATTGATTGGCTAAGTGCTCTGTCAATTTTTGTAATCACAGATCTATGTCCCAGCACACCTGAGTCCTGCAACCCCCCCTTCTTCTACCTCGGGTGAGACTTCATCTACTTCGCAGGTGTTGTCGAAAGGGTTGGTATTTAGGGTTTTGTTGGTGCATTGTTGAAGCATTCAACCCTAGGTCTGCCCCTGTGCCAACATGAATAGTTTGATGTTTCCCTTCGAGCCAAATCTCTTACATGGTTTATGAATTATACAGATATTCAACAACATTCGAAGGAAGATATAAAGAAAAAAATCCTCAAGTTCTTCAAAACTGAATACAACAATCACTTGGCAGCACAAAAACTAAAAAAAAACAACAAAAATCCAGAAGAAACAATATGAGAATACAATAAGAGGTTTAAATATTTATAATTAAAATCCCTTATGCAATCGACGGAAATATGTTGGTACAATGGTACGTAGAAGGATTACTACAAAATATCATAATTCCTCTTTGCATGTATGATCTTTAGTCATGTGAAGACATACTGAAAAAAGCACAACAAATTGAAATAGATGATGAAGGCACCTTGTCTTCGACAATTTCTGAAACAATACTACAAGACAAGCTCACAGAGCTACAACAATCAATCAAAAACATGTCAATTGCACACAATGAACTCTGGTGTACCATTTTCTCAAGTGAGGGTCACACAAAATATTACTCCAAGTTCAATGATGCACTGGACCCAACAAATAGACGCATCTATATGGAAACATATTGTGATATTTGTGAAGCCTTGACAAATCACGCAACAAGAGACTACCTACACAATCTAACAAATGCACGCCCCAAGTGGTGCCATATATGCATAGAAAATAATCATTCCACCCAAGAATGTCAATTGAACGAAAAGAATAGAAAAAAAATTCACTCAGTATATCATACACAGGTGTTCGACCAACATGTTAATCAATCAAATGAAAATGGATACATAGGACGAGGTCTAGGTGGTTATCAAGGTCGAGGCAGAGGATGAGGAAAATTTGGTAGAGGTTGTGGAAGAAGATGCTATTATTTCTTCAATTGTTGGAAAGAAGATCATATAATCCCATATTGTCCAATGAAATACATAATTGATCTCAAGTTTTGTAACATTTGTGGAGTAGGAGATCACTTCCTAGAGGACTGTCCAATTGTACTAGAAAAATTATGAACAAAATAAATGTAAATATCTTGCACACAATGCCAAAACAAGAGATTTTGAATTCAAAGAACCTTCATGTAGTAACACATTTAAGAGCCAGTGAAGATATTTATCTAGACCTAGAAATTTGACAAAGAACACACCAACATATATACCCTGATCCAGATCAACAAGACAAACTTATGTGGGAAGCAATGAAATTCTTCAAAAATATCGACCATGATAAAATGAACAAGGGAGGAAATACAAACATTTCTAATACGGCATTAGAAGAATTTCTACATCTATTAAAAGAAAAGAAGTTGGTTGATCGTTTGATCGACCTATTGAGTATTCTAAGAGAATATAAAGGAGACCAAATGTAACACCCTTGTTTCCCCCATCTTGTAATTAATCATTAATTATGATCACCATGTTATGGCATGTGAACAATGAAAATGTATTGTTGTTTATATTGACAATAACTAACTGTGACAGTGAAGCCTTGAACTATTGGCCATTATATCACTAGAGGAAAGAGTGAGGAAACTATAGAGATGGTTCATTATGTCAAAATGACCCCAAATTCTCTTTGTTGAAATAATAAGCCTCATCCTAATCACAAGGAGAAATTAGTTAATGAGAAAAGGACTAGTGTTTGAAAAAACAACTGCCCCAAAAAATGGAAGCATGGAGGGTTTGGTTGGGGAGACAGAAAACTATCTTCATGAAGTACCATAGAACGTAGTTTCCTACATGCCCAAATTGACCCGAGTTCCTTCTGACAGAAGGCACAGGATAGGTCCAGAACCTCCCTAGGGGAAAAAGGAGAGGGCATGCAAGAGAAGAGGGGATATAGACCATTTAGAAAGAAGAGAGCATGAGAGGCCCTCCATCTCAGAAGAAGAACAAAAATATTAAGCATATTTGGTTATTCGAGAAAACAAGAGAAAGAATCTCTAAGAGTTTGCAGAAAACAAGACCTGAGCAGAAGGTCATGAGATTGATGCTGAGGTAGCATCTGATAAACCTTGCAGAGGCTGAGACAGAGAAAGGATCTCTGAGAAATTTCAAAATTTCCCTAGTGATATCATGGCTTGGCATGGGGTTGGTCAGAGCGCTAATAATTAATTCCTCTGAGCCTACAGTTGGGTGGAAAGGCGAATGCCCACAATCAGTTGGATGGATGTCACTTGTAATAGATAAGTATTCTCATACCCTGTGAAATTCAACTGTAACTATAAATTAAGGTTGGATATTATGTGAACGTTTCAGGGATGTGCATGCTTGTTTGATGATTAGACTGTGTTCCTTTATTTTTCTTGATTGTGTATTTAAGCAAGTAAGGAACTATATGGTTTGAACATGATTTGTACACGTAAATACTTGAGCCCCTGTTTTCGCTCAAGTTAAAGAAAATAAAATGTGATTTTGTTGACCATGGGTACAATTTCATGTATGCATTTCTATACTTCCATTTGTTTTGGGTCTCCTAGAAAAAGGGTCTATCAATCTCAGGAGAGGTAGTGTGAGGGTGCACAGAGCCTATGCAAGTTGTGTAGAGGTTAATAAATCTCTAAGTTCTAAATTCCATGAGAAGCACAAGAAGTGTTCCCACTCTTCATTCGAAGTGTTTGCAAGCTCAGAAGGTATAACGCTTGTGGAATGCAGACAAATGATGCAACCTATGAAAACCATGGGTTAAATCCCTTGTTGAAGAAAAGAGAAACCGTGAAGTATAGAAGGAGCCACAACAACAGTTTATCTGGCTTCTAGGATAGATTTGGGTCGCTAGATCATACCCAAAAAGGAGCTAAGTTATTCGGGACTCCAAGTGTCCAGAGATCTGGGGTGGATGAACATTTCCATGTCTTAAATGCACTGAAGGCGACCTGTCAGACTGGTAACTTGAAGGTTGACCAATAGTTAGTGGTAATCTATACATTATCATGGGATTCATCATCGTGTTAAACCCTAATCCATTTCTCGATCGCGAAGTAACGCTAGCTGTATATTTGAGGTTGTTAAGGATCCCCCCCTGACCATTGGATATATGTTATGGTCAGTCCGACATCAACCACTTCAGGAGAACAAAAGTGTTATAACACCAGAACCCCTGAATGTCAGAGTCACGAAGTTAATATGGGTCGTTGGTAGTAGAGGGACGTGTGTCCACAGATCAAAAATTATCCAGAAGTTCGGTTATCCAGTGAAATCAAAGTGTAATCACAAGTGTGCGCAATTTTCCTAAAGCTCCATAGGCCAGAGAAAATCTCAGTCATTGGCACCATGTGCACGTGGTGACGGATCGAGCATGGTTCAGAGTTCAAAACTCTGGAAGATCTGAGGTGTGTTTCACTTTGGGTTGAGAACTCCTGAAGGCTCGAAGACCAGAGTAGATCTTGACTGCCCATTGTAGACGACACATGGACCATTTATCAAATTCCTTCACATGTTCGGAGTTCTGAACTCTGAAAGGAAGTGTGGTTCAAGGTGTGGAAAGCTCTGAAGCTCGGAGCCTAGAGAAGCACTATGGGTCATCAATCTAAGGATCCTTTGGGACCCTTCTCGGTCATTTGATCATGGGGATGTATGTATCACGTTGAGAGCATGTGTGGTCCACATGTCGAGCAATGGTATTTCCATGTGTGGCGGCCTTGTGTCATGGTAAAGAGACATAGATGACCTGAGGCATATGCCATGCAACTTTCTAGTGTGTTTCGGGTTGACAGGTGTCCCTCTAGGAGTAGCCTAACACTGAAACTTAGGGACCCTGGAGATAGAGTTGTGAGCCATTGATTTGGGGAGTCCATTGAGAACCCCTTTCAGTTGTCCAATCAACCAGTGGAAGGACTTGCGTATAGCACTTCGATGAAGTCCTACTCTGGGAGAAAAGGAGTGTGGAGAAGGTGGAAACCTCGAATGCTGAAGTCGCGAAGTGATGAGAGCCGTATATCTGAGGATGCTTCAAGACCTTTCATGGATTTTTGTTCTAGACTGTGGTCATCCTGACGCTAACCACTCGGAGAGTAAAGAGGAGGTTACATAGTGAATCCCTCGAACTCTGAAGTTATGAAGTAACATAGACCGTAGATCTATGGATCTACATGGACACATCTCAACCATGGGATACAAGGGGCATTGGAAGGTTGTTAGTCCAGAGTGACATGGCATGCTGACGTCACCCAGGGTGAAGTGGACCCATATTCAACGTGTCAAGTGTCACCTTGTTTCATTTTTTTCACAGACCCTATGTGCCCATTAGATTGTGACATGTGTCACCCATTGATGGGGCCACATGTCATCTCAGCCTTGCCACGTGTCATCCCCCTAACACATGCTTGCTTGGCCTAACAATAGGTGGAGTACTCGGGACCCACCTGTCCTTGCACCTGCGTTTAAAGCATTTCCGCATGTAAGTGTGGACCCTTCGAGAGTCCGGGAATTCGAGACTCTGGATTTTTGGAGTGTTGTTATTGAATAAGACAAAGGCGTCAAAGGCCAAAGAAACGTGGAAGGATTCCAGGGCTTCGAGACTCCGGAGGATATGCACGTAGAAATAAAAAGAGGCGTTCAGTGTCGAAGCATCAAATGTCGAATTTCCCCTAAGCCTATGTGTTAAATGAGCACGAAGTTCCCCTATTAGATTTAACGATGGATGTATTTCCACCATAGATGTGGGAGCGCAAAAGAGCTCCAAGACTTCGTGGAACTTGGGATGGTATGAATGAGATGGACCCACGTGGGTGCCACATGGCCCTTGACCAATAACACCTACAGAGATTTGGAAGGGCGTAGCTCCCAGTCCAGAGCTTGGATTCGAGCAGGGTAGTAGTTGTTAGATATCTCTTGATGATCAGAAGAGGATGGATATTCTAGAAAGAGGATTTGAGATAAAAAAAAATGGAAGGAGAAATTTTGAATCCCCATCCCTAAAAAGGGTTATTAAGGGTTTGGGTGTGTTACAAATTGGTATCGGAGTGGGAAACAACACTTGGCCTGCTTGGGCTCACGAAAGAGTCAAGTGATTATTTTTCTTTCTTAGAACAAATTAAGGGAGAGGGAACCCTTCCCTACCCTATCTAGCATAGCATGATTCAAACACAGTCTTGGATGGGTTGGGGAATAGTTATAAGACTAGTTTTCCAAGGCTAATATGAGCATGTTGAGATTATTACTGATGTATGGAAATTATCTACATAAGTTCCTTGAGGAGAAGGACGTAGATTAAAATTCAGTTAGGATTTTAACCAACGAGATTGAATCATGCTAGAATGTGGCAGAAGAAGACTATCATTTATTTTGGGAAATGATAGCCAATCCTACAAAAGTGGTATTATGCCAAGGAGCATTAATAATAAAACTTGGATGCAAATGGCATAAACCTGTTTTAAGGGATACTTGAGTCTAGAGGGAAAATGGACTGAAGAGGTGGTAGGAATTGCCTAAATAGTGGGGCTTAATGAATCCTCTATTAATTAAAAGTGTTGATTAAATGAAGGATTTGGCATTGGGAGTACAATCCTCCATGCCTAGAGAACTTATGAAAGTAGGTGAGATCATCCTACTTGAGTTGTCATAACTGAAAATAACTTTTGACTGGGGTAAACCCCCCTTGTAAAATAAAAGAAGTCATGGAAGAAGTGGAATGACATGAGAAAATTCAAAATCTCATGGTTGTGATAAAGAAGTTTAAATTTGTATTAGTTAAGGGCATGACTATGCACAAGAATACAAGAGGTAATTAAGTGGAACTCGTATGCATTGCAGACATGGGTATAATTCTTGGTGCACAAAGATATGTTGAAATGCATATCACAAGGATAGAGCATGCATATGGCATGCATATATACTTATTATAGTCTTCCATTGAATATAAAATATGGTGATCATATGATTAGTGATGATCTAACTATGGCAGCATAAGTAAAAGGTTGATGATGTTGAGTACATAGTACCCTATGAGGATAAGGTAGAAGGATTAATGAAATGTTGATCCTTAATGAGGTAGAGGAAGTGTTGGGGCACTTCTAGATGAAAAATGGGTCAGGATAACATCCAAAAGTGGATGGTATCCATATAAGGTATGGCTTAGTATGCTCAAGTAGTAGTGAGAGGGAATCTAAAAAAGGATTCCCTTGATCGAAAGTTCTACCGATCGAGATCAGTTAGAAGCTTGATAATTTGTCTTGTTGCCTTGGGCATTGGTGGAATTGCCCAAATGGTGTTTTTGGGTTGTTGAATAACTTTATACCAGTTGAGGAAAAAATTCCTTCTTATGGGTTGTTGTTGTGCATAAGAAGAAAAAGGGGGAATACTCTTCTCACCCTAAAAGCTATGAATTGTTTAACTGTGTTGTAAGCCTTAGAAGAGAAGTTGTGGAAAAAAGTACAGCTGGAAAAAAAAAAGAAAAATAAATAAGTAAGTTTGAATGAATAGGCTAGGTTAATATGTCATAAGTAAAGGCGGTGAGGCCTTGGAAAATAACTCATATTGGACTGAAACTCCAGGGTAATGTAGAAGGAGTTGGATGAGGGAAGCATTCCTTGACCCCTTCCTTATTTTTTATTGTATTTATTTGGTATGAGAGATTGATTTACTAATGCAGGTAAGTGTTTTGGAATAAGGATGTTGATGGTTGTATGATCATGGAATACAAATAAAAATTTGATTGGGATTGCACTAGATAACACATTAAGGAGTAATGTAGTAGAGTGCATAGAGATATGTTGGGGAATATCTGAAAATGTTTTATTGATTTGAATGCTATGACACAAGAATTTTTATTTTACATGACAACTAATATATTTGTGATGTATGTCACGTGTAGAAAGAAATTGGAGTTGTTGAGAAAGACAGTTGCTAATGATGGACAACCTCAAGCAAAGGACGACTATGAGAAGGTTTTTGTTAACATATTATTGAAGGGACTTTAAAAGTCCCCATAAAGAACCATTGATGATGTAATACCAGAGAGGGTGCTAGCATCCAAAGAAGGTACAAAAATGTTCATACCTATGTGGCATAAGGTATGAAGGAATTTGGTAAGAATCCCTTCTGAAAAGATTTCATTATCTTAAATATATGAAAATAATTTTGAGTGGATAATTGTATGCCATTGCCACCCAAGTGGGTCAAGATTCAGGAAAGAAGAATATGAACATTAGAGATATTAATTCTATGTCAGTCAATGATGAGTTACAATATTTGCAAGAAAATGCACGAGTAAGGAGTACCATGGGTACAATGACCAATCTAGGGAGAATGGGAATAAAGGTGTTCATAGTTAGCACATTGCATGGAATGCATTGAGGAAATGCATGTTTGCATATGAGGGTGGACAATGGATTTCCCATTAAGGAAGGAGGACCTTCCAATACTCTAATTGCATTGTATAGGTGTTAAAGAAAATATAATTTTAGGTGTCCATGAGTGTTGACACCCTGGTTACTCATGAAGGAAGAATGCCTGGGTGCATTCAAGAGAAACCTTTTAGTTTCATTGGTGTTGATTTGAGATCATGATCAACCTATAGAAGGAAGCACATTCTTGTTGTAAGAGTGAATGAGAATGATTAAACCTATGGTTAAGAGGTTGGTTGAGCTCCAACACACAATGGAAAGGTGCTTGTCATGAGTATGGCAAACTTGAACCCAATGCAAGGGTACATTGGGTGTGGATGTGGCCATGAATATTGGTACACTGATTAAAGTCAACTGATATTTGAGTTGTATTTGGAAAATTTGTTATGTTGAAAGGATGCACATGTAAATAATGATATTTCCTTTTTTCTCTGTACCCTTGAATAGATGAAAATGACTTGAACTGTTAGTATGCATAGTTTTGAAAATATAATGTGCATGAAAACTAACAATTTGTTTGGCTGAGGAATGTTGAAATTGCAGGAATAAAAGGGTATTGGATATGGAAGTGTTGTAAGCCCATAAGGAAGACCAATTTTATATTGAGTTGAACTACTATGGGAAGGAAAGTCCCATACTTGTGAATCTGGTTCTTGTGTGGAACAAATATGAAAATAAATGTGGAATTTGGAAATCTGTGGGTGACATATTTGAAAGAAAATTCTAAATTTGAAATTGATGATAATATCTCATAATTTTTGTATACTTGTGATATAGGTGAGACAAAAAGGATCTTTCTAGGGAGGACAAATGATGGTTGTCAAGATGGAAAGCATGAAAAG
The DNA here is from genome assembly GCA_009831015.1 of Picea engelmannii. NCBI lineage: Eukaryota > Viridiplantae > Streptophyta > Pinopsida > Pinales > Pinaceae > Picea > Picea engelmannii. The sequence continues at coordinate 337,864 of ML785500.1, read as the reverse complement.
GCTATTGTTGAGACATGAGAACCCTGTGGTAAGCCATGATCACCCTAGAATATGTAGTGTTGGGGTAACACAAGCCAGAGGGATGCCTCGACAGAGCAATTCTGAGGGAAGCCTCGATTGTAAGGCTCAAAGAAGTCTCTAGAACTCTTCTTGTGCGAGAAATCCTTGGCAAGGCAATATGAATCACTCGAGGGACTGTATAGCAGAGAAGGGGATGACTGAGCCTGGGCCTGGAGGGTGAGTGACCACAAGGAAGAAGGGACTTTGATAATTCTCGTACACTATTGATTGGGATCATGCACACAATGGGTATGCTCAAGAAAAAAAAACAGTGAGACAATATAACAAGACAACCATGTGGATGCAAATCCACGAACTGCACAGATAAGTATTGTGCTACATTATGGAATTTTTCCTCTTGAATTTTGAACAACAGTAAAATGTTTTCACATGAAATTGTGATTAATATGCTTGTTGTCCAAGATTATTGAAGGAAGGTGAAAAAGGACAAGAGTTTGGAAAGGACCTGACCAAGAAGGAGGATCGAGATTTCTAAAGCAACTGAATCACAAAGGAATGATAGGTGTTACTGAGAAAGAACATTGAGGATGGCATTCCTTTTAAGGGGGAGGAGATTGTAACACCCATGTTTCCCCAAACTTGTAATTAATCATTAATTATGATCACCATGCTATGGCATGTGAACATTGTAAATGTATTTTTTTTTTATATTTCCAATAACTGACTGTGGGGGTGAAGCCTTGAAGTACTGACCATGATATCACTAGAGGAAACTGTAGAAAGCATTCATTATGTCAAAATGACCCCAAATTCTCTTTGTTTAAATAATAAGCCTCATCCTGATCCCAAGGAGAAATCAATTAATGAGAAAAGGATTGGTAGTTGAACAATCAACTTCCCCAATAAATGGAAGCATGGAGGGTCTGGATGGAGAGACCTAAAACTGTCCGATCGAAGTACCACAGAACGCAGTTTCCTGCAAGCCCAGATTCACCCGAGTTCCTTCTGACAGAAGGAACAGGACACGTCCGGAACCTCCCTAGGGGAAAACAGAGAGGGTGTGCAGGAGAAGAGGGGATATAGACCATTCAAAAATAAGAGAGAGAGAGGCCCTTCAGCTCGGAAGGAGAACAAAACGATTAAGCATATTTGGTTACTCAAGAAAACAAGAGAAATAATATCTGAGAGTTTGCAGAAAACATGACCTAAGCAGAAGGCCGTGAGCTTGATGTTGAGTGAGCATATAATAAATCTCACAGAGGCTGAGACAAAGAAAGGATCTCTAATAAATTGAAAAAGTTCCCTAGTGATATCATTGCTTGGCACAAGGGTGGCCAAAGTGCTAAGAATGAATTCCTCTGAGCCTACGGTTAGGTGGTTCAGTTGGATGGTTGTCACTTGTAATAGATAAGTATTCTCATAAACTCTTAAATTGAACTGTAACTGTAAATTAAGGTTGGATATTCTATGAATGTTTCAGGGATGTGCATGCTTGTTTGATGATTAGACTATGTTCCTTTATTTTGCTTGATTGTGTATTTAAGAAAGTAAGGAACTATATGGTTTGAACATGATTTGTACACATAAATACTTGATCCCCTGTTCTGGCTCAAGTTAAATAAAATAAACTATGATTTCGTTGACCATGGTTACAGTTTCATGTATGCATGTCTATACTTCCAGTTGTTTTAGGTCTCTTGGAAAAAGGGTCTGTTAAGCTCAGGAGAGGTAGTGTGAGGGTACACAGAGCCTATGCAAGTTGTGTAGAGTTTAAGAACTCTCTAAGTTCTAAATTCCATGAGAAGAGAAAGAAGTTTGCCCACACTTCACTCGAAGTGTTTGCAAGCTCATAAGGTATAATGCTCGTGGAATGCAGACAAAGGTCATGACCTATGAAAACCATGGGTTAAATCCCTTGTTGAAGGGAAGAAGAACTGCGAAGTACATAAGGAGCGGCAACAATTGTTGATCTAGCTTCCAGGATAGATTTGGGTCATTGGATCATACCCAAAAGGGAGCTAAGTTATTCGAGACTCTGAGATTCTGAAGCTCTGGGGTGGATGCACATTGCCATGTCCTAAATGTGTCAAAGGTGACACGTCAGACCGATGATTTGACGGTTGACGAAGTTAGCGGTCATTTATCCGTTATCATGGGATTTGTCCTCATGTTAAACCCTGATCCATTTCTCGATCGTGAAGTAATGCGAGCCATATATATGAGGATTTTCAGGATCCCCCCCCTGACATTTGTATCTATGTCATGGTCAGTCCGACGTCGACCACTTTGAGAGAACATAAGTGTTATAACACCAAAACCCCCGAATGTCAGAGTCACAAATTTAATCTGGGTCATTGGTAGTAGAGGTACGCATGTTCGCAGATCAACAGTTATCTAGAAGTCCATTTATCCGATGAAGTTGAAGTGAAATCACAAGAGTGTGCAAGTTTCCTGAAGCTCCACAGGCTGGAGAAAATCCTTGTCATTGACGCCAGGTGCATGTGGCGATAGATCGAGCGTGGTTTAGAGTTCAACACTCTGGAATATCTGAGGTGTGTTGCGCTTTGGGTTGAGAACTCCCACAGGCCAGAGTATATCTCAACCGCCCATTGTATAGGACATGTGGACTATCGACCAAAGTCCTTCGCTTGTTCAGAGTTCGAAAATCTGGAAGGAAGTGTGGTTTAAGGTGTGGAAAGCCCTGAATCCTAGAGCCTAGAGAAGCCTTGTGGGTTGTCGATCTAAGGATCCTTCGGGACCATTCTCGATCGTTTGATCATGGGGATGTGTGTATCATGTCGAGAGCATGTGGAGGTCCACATTTCGAGCAACGGTGTTTCCATGTGTGGAATGGTAAAGAGACGTCAGTGACCTGAGGCATATCCCACGCATATTGCCAGTGTGTTTCGGGTTGATAGTTGTCCCTCCAGGAGTATCCTAACACTGAAACCTAGGGACTATGGAGCTAGAGTTGTGATCCATTGATCTGGGGAGTCCATTGAGAACCCCTCTCAATCATCCAATAAACCAATGGAAGGAATTTTGTATAACACTTCGGCAAAGTCCTACTCCGGGAGAAAAGGAGTGTGGAGCGGGTAGAACCCCCGAACGTCGAAGTCACAAAGTGATGAGAGTCGTAGATCTAAGGACACTTCGAGAGCTTTCCTAGATGTTGGATCTAGACTATGGTCAGCCCAACACTGATCACTCTGAGAGTAAAGAGGAGGTTACACAACAAATCCCATGAACGTTGAAGTTGCAAAGTAATGAAGACTGTAGATCGATGGATATACATGGAGACATATCGACCGTGGGATATAAGGGGCATTGGAAGGTTGTCAGTCCAGAGTGACATGACACGTTGACGTCACCAAGGGTGACGTGGACCCACTGTCGACATGCCACATGTCACCCTCATTCATGCTTTTCACAGACCCTATGTGCCCATTAGAACATGACATGGGTCACCCATTGATGGAGGAATGTGTCATCTTTTCCCTGCCATGTATCATCCCCCTGAGCACATGCTCTCTTGGCCTAATGATGGGTGGAGTAATCAAGACCCACCTTTCCTTGCCCCTGCATTTAAAGTGTTGTTGCATGTAACTGTGGACCCTTCGCGAGTCCAGGAATTCAAGACTTTGAAGGTTTGGAGTGGGGTGATTGAATAAGACAAAGGAGTCGAAGGTCGGAGTTATGTGGCAGGATTCATGGGCTTCGGGACTCTGGAGGATATGTGCATAGAAATAAAAGGGGACGTTCAAAACTGAAGCATTAAACACCGAATTTACCCTAAGCCTATGTGTTAAATGAGGATGAAGTTTCATCATTGGATTTAACGGTGGATGGATTTCCACCATAGATGTGGGAGCGTTGGGGATCTATGCGACTTCAAGAAACTTGGGATGGTACGAATGAGACGGACCCACATGGATGCCACGTGTCCCTTGATCAATAATGCTTGTAGAGCTTTGGAAGGGCCTAGCTCCCAGTCCAGAGCTCAGATTCGAGCAAGGTAGCAGTTGTTAGATAGCTCTTGATGAGAAGAATAGGATGGAGATCCTGGAAAGAGCATTTGAGATCAAAAAAAGGAAGGCAAAATTTTGATGCCCCATCCCTAAAAAGCATACTTAATGGGTTGGGTGTGTTACACCAAAGATCTATTAAAAGTGTGCGCTATCTATCTCAAGAAAGACATACCAATGACTTCGACCCACAAGTCGACCTTGAAATCAAAATACACGCGATCAAGGAAGTCGTACTCGATTTTGGATCTCAAGTAAACATACTCCCAAGGGAAACATGGATTTGACTCGAAAAACCACTACTACAACCAACCATGAATTTCCTAAAGCTCGCAAATTAGAGGTTCAATGAACCAATCGGTATCGTTAAAAATAATCCAATCCCCTCCAACTCACACCTTGTAGCAGGGATACCATAACAAATAGCAAAAGAAAAATGTACGAAAAATCAAGGACCAGTCGACAGAAGAATTGATGATACACAACCTATCCTCGCAAATACCATAGGCTCAATTTAGTCAAGACCGCCATCATAAAATCCTTCACCAAGAAACCCCCATAAGAATCAGTCGAATCATCCAAACAAGAGTATTTAGAACCTTGATACTCAAAATAATTCCAAACAAAATTCAGAGAAAATTGACACCAAAAAAGCTATTAGTGTCAGATCAGACAAGAAGAAAGAAAATATATATAAGGGTAAGAAGAAGAAAAAGGATAAGCATAGGAAGGGTAGCACACCAACAGTAATCACCCTTACAAAAATCAAGTCGATCGGTTCAACAAAACCTACTGTAAAAACAATGCTTGACCCAACAACTGCAACAGACGAGTAGGTAATGGAATTGTATGAGTAAGTGTATAAGGAAGCAACAACTAGATGGAAAAAATCTACAAAAGATGGTACCCGACTCATGGCTAGGAAAAGAAAAGAAAAAAAAGTACTAAAGAATGTCGTCTGAAGAGAAAAGGAAAAACTGGGCATCAAACAACAAACGAAAGGAATCAATCCACTAGTAGAAATAAAACACTTGTTCAAAACAGTCATAAGAATCAGGGACAACAATAAAGAAGAGATTCATACCTGAGGCGAGATAGTAAGGATCTGAAGCAGCAAAGAAACAACAAACTGAGGAGAAATCAATAATGTCTAGCTCGTTAGATAACTGCAATCTTGCATGGGGAATTTGAGAAATTCAAAGAATCCCAACAAAATATGGATCAGGTAAATACATATGCTACAATGTTGCATATAGTACTGAACACATGGCCAACATATTTCACATAAACCAATTAAAATTTTAGAAAATATTAGTCGAGGACCTAAGAAAAAAAAGGGACCTGACCACTGATTCTAAAAGTAATGCAGCTATAATGAACCACATTACAAAAGAGAAAGAAATTGAGATAGAATTGGAAAAACAAGAAAAGGAATGGTTAATAGAGGCATCCAAAGCACAAGTATTCATAGATCAAGCCACCAAAAAAACAGACCTAGTTAAGCGAAAAACAAAGGAAGGTGAAGAAAAATTCAATCTAGAGTCGATTGTGGTACAAGAGGCCCCATTATCTGATAAGTTAGATTTTTTGAGAAAATTCAAGTTAGTTTTAATAGAAGCGCATCATATTATTGAAAAATGGCATATGTTTTCCCAGTGCCTATTACTCACAGCACCAACTATTTATCAAACAACATTTGAAGGAGTGTCGCCGCTAGAACAGTCGGGGGCCACATCGACTTACAAAAAATACTTCCAATTTTTCAACCCTACAACTTTTGAGTTTAATGTTCCATAGGCCATACATCAATCAAGGAACCTAGAGATAATCATAGAAGGTTCAAAAGAATCTCATATACAGGTCAAAGCCACTCATCTTCCTCCTAATATATGTATGCATGCATGGGAAGCTCCCCAAGAAACAAATCCTCAGATAGTACATCCAACAGAAAATCCATGAACAAAGAAAATCGACTTCGGCAAGTCCTCGCAAAAACATCTTGTATTTTATTCTTCTTATTTTCTCTCTCTCATTTTGTTATAACCTCAAAGAGGCCATAATAGAAAATTTTGTATTTTGTCACACTCCCCTCTTGCTCGAGATGAGAAAGGAATTGAGGAGGGGGGAGATGTTGTAGGGGCTAGTCGTTCCCACCGACCAGACCTTCCAGTCGACTGCAGGAGTCAGTTAGGAAGTCGGTCGAACAGATAGTTAGATTTGGCCGATTGAACAATTAAGGAATGTAACCGACTAGTAACTATATATCACACATATATATCACTATCATGTAATGGAAAGACAGAGGTTATTTTGGGAATATATATAATAAAATCTATTGATGGTTCTCCTCGACTTGTGTATGTTCTTCTATATGTCTATGTGTTCTTATATATAAGTATGTGGTGTGTAATTCTATGTGTAAGGACTTGCTAGAAACTTTCTCATATTTTCCCCTAGACTACAATAGCTATTATGCTACATGATTGTTGCAGAGTTGGTGTGATACAATGGTTCTTCCAGATATTGTGTGTTATAGGTCTCATGGATGATTCTAAATAGAGATTATTGTTACACCCTCACACTAGGGGTAACTATGGAGATCATGTCTCAAGGACCACATGTAGCATACATGGAGTGTTGAGAGCCAGATTGACTAAAATAGACACATAGGGTCCCTCCTATTCATTGGTGCACCACCATACATTACCAAAAACATAGAAACATCCATCACACTAGCCTTTCCCCAGAGAAAAATAAGTCTTTCTTCATGAGGTAATAATAATGGTATCATGGTAAGTGTCACCCTAATAATTGAAGCATTTGAATATGTTGCAAATAATTATTTCTTGATTACAGAACGTTTGCTTAGAAATTATACTATTTTCCTTATTTGACCTTGGTGGGTGTCATTCCATCCTAGTAAGTTGGTCAGCCTTGGGAATATGATGCTACTGGGGGGTTCCTTAAAGAGTCATCAGACCATTCTCGATCATATTTATCATTTTTTATACTTCTTCCCTTTTGTCTCCTCATCTTTTGGTATTTTGGGGGTCACTGGCCCCATAAGTAATTGTACCTCATTCCATGGGAAGAAGGGATTGAAGGCCAAGAGGGAAATGTAGCTGGAAAAAGATAAAATCCAATAATAAACCTTCCAGATGCTCGTTGAAGAGGTCTTGATAATAATGAAGTGTTTCTCCTAAAGAATTGAAAGACCTGCAAAATAAAACTCACATTATATAGATGTCCCACTTGTCGAGGAGATGCATTTATGCAGTGTCCATTTCTTTCCATAATTATGGCACTCGGTGTACCTAAGATTCAAGTGACGTTGTGTTACTCTTTTATTTCCATGTCTTATAGTACCCAATTGTTTTGGACTTTAATTAATTAATGGCAATAAATGGGATTGGAAAAAGTTTCCATTGAAAGCAAAGGTGAAACACACCCTCTACAAAGGCACCCATAAATGAGAAAATACGAACCCTTGTATTTCATGAACCCCATGCCCAAAGGTCTTACCCACTCCACCTCATACTCACACATGGATTATATAGTCTTCCCTCGGGAAAAACCTTTGAATTGAGGATTGATTGACCCAATAGGATGCCTTGACACCCCTCCCACACCTAAATTTGAAAAATTGTATAAGGTCTTTGAGAATTTGTTTAGTTTGAAAAGGGGGGTTTGATGCACATGTTTGGGTGCTTCTGTTACTAGATGTGGATTACTTGGAATGATTCTTATGACTTATGGACCCTTGGAGGGCATACATGTTTTTATTTCCAGGACCTTTCCCAGTGGACGGGTATTCATGAGGAGATGACTTGTTCGGACCTTCATGGGGATTTGGAGCCCAAGGATGGATGCAGAGACCCCACTTCTTGGGTAGGATGGTGATCAACATTGCATAGGAGGACATTTCCTTTGGATGCACTCTGGAAGGCATATATGGAGAGATCCCACCTTCTTCCACTTGGACGATAGCATTTGGTGGCTTGTACGTCACTCACCTAGCCTCTAACGTCATCATGAAGAAGGACACGGTTTGATGAAGATCATATGGAAGGAGGGTATGGCATAACATTTAGCACATGTGGCATGGTTATTGACAATTGGAAGCCCAAATTTCCACTAAGAAAACTCAATGTCACCTTCTTGGAACCTAATGTCACCCTAGAGGGGATGACGTCGCCCCTTTTTTAGTTTATTCTATGTAAATTTTGGATTATGTAATTTTAAATGAGCAAATTAAGAAGTAGGCTCAATTTTGTAAAAATACACAAATTTTGGATTAAAGAGGCTATGATTTCATATAAATATGGCTAGCCTCAATTCATTTTTAGATAACTTCCTCTCATGAGAGAGTAGGACTAAAATTTTCACTACACTTGGGTTATTGGTCTCTTGAACTAGTGTGCACCTCTTGGAGAAGCTATTTTGTGATGTCTCTTGGCTATTTTTGTGGTGGAAAGTCTTCAACTAGGGTTTGTGATTGATTATTCTTGGTGAAGTAATTAAAAATATGCAATTTTTTTATTCTATAAACGTTGTGGTATATTTTACTTGCATGTTTAGGATTATGGAATTGCTTGCTCTTAAACCCTAGGAGAGAGACATAAAGTGTTTCTTCCTCTCTCTAGTCGTTTTCCACTTGTTAAATTGCTAAGAAGATCTTGACTAGAAGGGATTCTAAAGCCCTAAAGTTCTAGCACTTTAGAAGTTTTTTTCTATAGCTTGTTGCAAATATTTTTCAAGTTTCCAAGGAGAAGAGGAATTTGTTAGAGCCCAAAAGATCTTACACTCTAGATAAATTCCATCTTTGATACTTAGATCTTGAGGCCTTGAAGATCCAACAACTCAAGACTTTATCTCTTTATCCTTAGACAAATATTATCATTTAGTTCTCCAATTTATTTCTATTGTTGTAATTGACTCCATAATCTGAAGAGGCACTGATTTATATTTCTCTTGTGAAGGATTGATCAAACAAACACTCAAAATTTATTCTCTCAAGTGTTTACTAACTATCTCTAACCGTAACTTAGCCTATATCACTAATTTTTTTGTTGTTGTTGCAAAACATTGCTACATCCATACTAATTCACATTAAAAAATTTCATACACTGACTTAACTCATAGTTAAACTACTTAGAAATTGCTTGTGATAATGTTTAGATAATCCACTTGATATATGCTTCATTTTCATTGTCTTTTCTTGCAATTCTGAGCACTAATACTTGTGGTTGCTACAAATTACTATTTGTTGTTATAAATTGTCATCTAGTTGAAATTTTGCTTCATCCATCATATATCTAATTGTCTATTTGATATTGAGGTATTATTATCATTCTTGTACTTGGAAATCGCTATATATATGCTATATTATTCTTGTTTCGGGCAGGTACACCAATGCTCTATTTTTCCTCAATTCCTCAGACATATACATTCTTGACTTATGTGACCAGTGAGAGGGGGGTACTTCTTAACCATATCCTTAGCTTTCCCAACCCTTTAGGCCACCGGGGACACCTCCCTTGTGTTGGAACTTCATCCATCCCTAAAACTAGGGATTTCTCACTGAGGTGGCAGTGGTGGGATGTCATGTTGTTATGCCAATTTCACCTACTTATCTTTGGATTTGGACAAGTAAAAATTCCATGAAAAATTTTTTGGTGTCATTTTCAGGGAGAATCGAGTCAGTTTTCCTCAAAGACAAATATTTGGTGAGCTTTTTTCTGAAGCCCTTATCTTATGAAGCTTACCTGGCGACTCCACTAAGGGTGATTCCCTCTTTTCCTTGGATAATACTAAAGGGGTTATCTAGTGACTCCACAAAGATCATGAACTTACACTGACCCTCCCAATACCTAGAATAATAGGCTTCCCAATAACTCTTTTGTAGCAAAATCATTGTTTGATGGGAACCTTCCTTTGAATAAAATAGCTCATACTCAAGCTTCAACCAAAACTCAGACCCAGAACCAGGGTCAAAAGTAATGGGAGTCTAATCTCTTCAAGCTATTAGATATGTTATCCATCTTGAGATACCCTTGGAAGATGTCTGCAAAGTATGAAAAGTGGTTGTCTATATTTACCGACAATGATGTGACTAGTGCAGATGACCATATGAGTAATTTTTGGGATTTATTTCAATTCAATATCGTAAGTTATGATGCCAAGGACTTAGTGATGAAACTCTTCTTCGCCACTCTTCAGGATTTTTCTAGAAGATGATATGATAATCTCTGTAATGCTAGCATCAAAACCATGGACCAACTAGAAGAAGTATTTCTCAAAAGATGGTGTGTTAAGGAAGATCCTAACATGCTACTAGAATGACTCAATGATATCAAGAAATCATAGAATGATATTGTTAGGGAGTTTAATGCCAAGTTTGAAAGTTTTCTCCAACAAATACCTAAGAGTTATCACCCTTAACGATATTACCTTCTTTTCCTTTATGCAAATGCATTTCTAGGGAAGATTAGTTTCATGCTTAAGGACAAGATTCCAAATACCATTCAAGAATACCAGGAAATGACTATAAGAATTGAGGCTAATCTCTCTTCATCCAAGGTCAAACCTTTCTATGCCCCAAGATCCAAGGTAGATGTTAAACCAAAAGTAGTGCACAGTGCTACGACCACCCTAGACATTAGCATTGCCTTGGAAAAAAATCAAGAGACTATGGATGGTATGGCAAGGAACCAAACCTTAATGATGAATATAATTTCCAATTTAGAGAGAGAAAAACAACAAGCTCCTGTTGGACACACCTACCACACTTAGAGGGGGGGGTAAATGAGTGTGGGGATATTTTTCCCAAAACTTCCCTCTTTCACAAATCTCATTAGTTAGCATTTAACATTTACTCATTACTCATCGTTGTCATTTATAACCAGTTAGATGTGAACACATATCAGCAATATATCATCAATAAGTCATCACCACAAGGAACACAAGATGTATGTACAATTTTATTTTTATTATAGACTACAATCCTTGGGGTTTTTCAGCGACAATTGAATAGAGTGCAACTCTACAAGAGCACCATCTCTATAATGCAAGACTCAACTTACATCCTCAGCACCAACTGAAATGAGGCAACAACCCTCAATAGATATCAATCTGCAACAGGTATATGACCTGTCAGTAGTGCAGCCCGCATGTGTATGCACACTAGCTCACTACAGCCTGTGTATGTACGTGGCCAGGGTATACAACAACCTATGTATACCTTCTAAGATATTTAGGGTTTATCCTTCAAGATTAACTTAGATAATCTACAACAAATTTATCATTCTCTTTTGTCTCTCACTATCCAAACTAACCACCAGCCAGCCACAACACATCCAAGCTCTCCAATAGCTTACTCATGCTCCACAACCAATCAATATGAATGCTAAATCAATCATGTATAAGAAAATAGTATACCACAGAAATCATATCACAATTGAATCACAAGAGTACTTCTCATTCCATTAACCAACATAAACCACATCATAGAATCCATACCAAGAATTCCCTAAGAATTCATAACACAACAAGCAATACTATCTATCAAGACAATAATATAACCATACCAGTGTCTCGGTGGGAGATCTGAGCCCATAGAATGCATATCTAGAACCTGCTTCAGTCTTCAACAACTTGTCATCAGCTCAAACACAAATATCCATGATTTTATCTATTGTACGCTCCCTTTACACAAACAACCCGCGTACTGTACGCACCTTGTACACAGACAACTCGTGTATGCACCAGAAAATAGGGTTTTTCTGTAATTCCGAGAATTTCGCTATCATGATCTCAGACTTGCCGAAACTTCAATGCGTCCATGAGATCCTTCCTATCTCCTCTCTCTCAGAATAGCTCTTCAACATGCTCAAGATATCCACACCAAAAATTCTCTCACAAGAAGCTCTCCATCAATACTCCAAAAGATATTCTCACAAGAAGCTCTCCATTGATCCACAAAAAGGATGTTTTACAAGAGATCATTGCTATATTATTTATACTTTCATCCTCTAGTTCACTTAACCCATTTTTTAGGTCACTTAACCCATTTCTAGGTCACTTAACCTAATTTCCTTATTTTTAGGGTTAACCACTTTCCATAAATAGAAAGTTCTCCAATATTTTTTAAATATTCCTTCTTGATTTTGTCATCTCACTTTATCATTTAAATAATCTTTCATGATTTTGTCACGTCTCTTTACTATTTAAATAATCCACCTTGAATTTTTCACTTTACTTTATCATTTAAATAATGATTTCTTATTTTCAAGCACTTTGACTTCTTTGACCTTTTGGGGCTTCAAGCCAACATGTGAGGGTCCTCCAACTTTGTAAGGCCATAAATCTCAAACTGTGAGGAGTTATGTGACATTCCACATACCATTAGAAATGGCATGACAAGTACTATCCATCTAGTATAGTTTCACCAACAACTTCATTGATCTTCATATCATTATTCCACATAAAACCATGGGTCCTCCAACCATTCTTCTAGGATAACTCAATCCACAAAGTGTCTTCCCGTGAGGGATTTCACCATAAGGGGACCACTTTGGATTTCATCCATTTGTGCACCTTATCAACCATGATAATACTATAATGATTTATCTTTGCATCAATCCACCACTGCATCATATACATCAACTATGCATAATGTATCAATGACAACTCATTGATCCATCTTCATCATATCAATGAAAACTCATTGATCCATCTTCATCATATCAATGAAAACTCATTGATCCATCTTCATCTATGCATTCTCATCAAGGACAATACATATTACATTATATCAATCATCAATCAATCACTTGACATCAGTCAATCAAACAATCACTTGACATCAAACAATCAAACCATTGGCATCAATGACAACATGATCCAACAATATCCCCCTTTGACATTGATGGCAATACCAACATTGATGTCAACACCAATTACCAATTATTGATGTCAACATGCAGATAAGGAATTTTCTATATCAATATTCAATGTGACTATCTCTCCCAAATGTGACTATCTCTCCCAATCAATAATCATCAATCACATCAATGTGACTATCTCTCCCCCTTTCACATCAATGGCAAAGGGCTATTCTCCTTTTTGGGATGCTCCCCTTATCTAAGTGCCTTTGATGTTTTCCTCTGAATAATATCTCCCTTTTTAATAAGGGATATCACTCTAATGTAATGTTGAATATACATTGAACATATTTCCCCTATGACCATTGCTCCCCCTGGAATTATGCTTCTATGCTCTTTCTTCAAATATAGGGCTCTTTTCTAGGTATGCATCTGATAAATATCTCCTCCTAGAATCATGGGAAGAAGAATGACTCCCCTTATGGGTATGTCTCCCCTATCTTCTCTGCAAGATGAACAATGTTATACCATATAACGATCATTGGACCTGTTCATGCATCAAAGTCATGCCATACCAAGCATCATGAAGCAAAAGATATGTCAATAATGAAATAAATAATCATGAGCAAAATATCAACCAAGTACATCCTGTACAAAAATGTGTGCTCATCATTCACAAAACCTATGTACATCAACCATGTACATCAACATCATGCGATGTGCCAAAAGATATCATCCATGGAATGTATCAATCATATGCCTCTATCAATATGCCAACATGTGCATCTACCAATATGCCGACCATGTGCATCCACCAATATGCCAACCATGTGCCTCTACCAATATCCCAACCATGTGCATCCACCAATATGCCAACCATGTGCATCTACCAACATGCCAAACAATGTATCATATCACTCATGATATGTCTCCATCATGAACCAAGTATCATAATCATGTATCAAACAAATAACAATTGTTGTGTTAATCAAGTAATACCAACGGTGTAGTATCATCAAGCATATGCCATATATGAGTGTACCAAAACATGTACACCACCATGCACCAATACCACAAAATGATGAATCCCATACATGTATGCCAAATCCTCCATAAAACATGTGCCAATCAACCTGCTAGTAGGTGCCTCTACCAATGTACTAGAAAAGTACCAATCATGCATCAACTATAGATCATCAATGGCGTACAACATGATCAATTTTACCAACCAAATGTTCTAATGTGTAGCCCATCTATTTTCTAAATGCATGCATCAAGCTTTCCAACAAGTAAGCTTCCAATACATCATCAAGATATATCACATAACCAAGGTGTCATAACTTCACTATCATAACCAACATTGTTCTTCAACAGAAAACGCATCAATCCATACTCATGGGTTAGTTCCATGCACCCAAGATTTTATTTTTCATCATCACCTTAAATAATCCAATATAGAATCATGAAAACTTGCAGCAAACCATGTCAAAACCTACAATAACCCATTTCATACCCTACATCATAGAGTTATACCATCACATCAAACTCCAATCCATGTGCATAACACATTTCCTTAGGCTTCACCACATATACGCGGCCTGCTGCACAAACAACTCGCATATGTACGCAACCTATACAAGGTCAGCCAGTGTATGTATGTGAATGATACCACTGTCACACGTGTATGCCTCAGTAGATGACACTTTTGAACTTCCCTTCAGTCTTTCATTCTATTTTGGCTTCTATGTCTTCTCCACCCACTTCTGTAGATGTTCCTGCTCCTCAGAACTTGAGCTCTGAGCATCCATCTTCTCAAATATGTCTCCCTTCCTTACTTCATTATTTCTTCTAGCCATGCTATGCGAAGTCCTCATCATGGAATTTCTTCTTGTGTTCCAGCACTCATGGGATTTGTGGCCAAACCCACTACAACTATAACATCTAATGGTGTTACAGTGAACAACAATGTGTCCTACTTGATCACATCTCCAACACCTCATGGTGTTATAAAATCTTCCATTATATCTCCTTTAATAATATCTACATTCAAAAGATTTGTGACCATATCCATTACATGAATAACAATGCCCATGAAAAACACTTTCATACCTTTGCTTTGGTGTCCCAAGAATAGCTTCTTGATGTCTTCCTTGCTTTGTTCTTTTGAAATTTTATTTTCCTTGTGTATATGGTTTTTTTTCAACATTGTCTTCCATATTTGATGGACTTGCCTCATGCTTCTTTGAGGTGCTTTCTTCAACATGTATATTTTCCTTTTTGTATCCAAGACCTGATTTATCATATGGTGATCTTTGACTTTCCAAGATCTCATCCAAGATTAGTGAGCTATTCAAGAATTTATTTGACTTCTCCACTTTCTTTCTAAGATCAACAATTTCAGCCTCTAACTTATAACATGACTATTCCTTTCCATTTATCTAATTTTTTAATAGTTCCTCTATCCTTTTGGCTTCTTCAATTTGGGTCTTGAGATGGACAATAGTTTCAAAACTTTTTCTAATCTCATCATCTACATTCATATCTTCTTTTCCATTCTTTAGTCTAGTGATATATTCTTCCTTTTCTTCTAATTGATTCTTATTGCTCTCTTCTTGTTCATTGAGCATTCCCTTTAACCTCAATATGTGCCTTTTGTTGGATCATGTTGTCATTGATGCCAATGGTTTGATTATTTGGGAGATTGTTGGATCATATGTCATTGATGTAAATGGTTTGATTGATTGTTGTCAATTAATTGGTTGATTGATGATTGTCCTTGATGAGAATGATAGATTTAAAAGTGGAAACCAATTGATAAATATGGATCATTGATATGATGCATAGATGAAGCTGAATCAATGAGTTTTCATTGATACATGATGATGCATAGTTTGTTTGATGAAAAGATGACTCATTATTGTCTTATCATGATTGATAAGATGCACAAATGGATGAACTCCAAAGTGGTCCCCTTATGGTGAAAGCCCTCACGGGAAGACATTTTGTGGATTGAGTTATCCTAGAAGAACGGTTGGAGGACCCATGCTTGTATGTGAAATAATGAAATTAATATCAATGAAGTTGTTGGTGAAACTATCCTACATGGATAGTGCTTGTCATGCCATTTACGGTGGTATGTGGAATGTCACATAACTCCTCACGGTTTGAGAGTTATGGCCTTATGAAGTTGGAGGACCCCCATATGAAGGCTTGAAGCCCCCAAGGTCAAAGAAGTCAAAGTGATTGAAAAGAAGAAATCATTATTTAAATG
>ML785500.1:293022-314956 GCA_009831015.1 Picea engelmannii | reverse complement strand
ATGTGGTTGGACTACATATTGGGACATGTAGTTGGTGAGTTGAGTTGTACACCTTGGGAGTCATAGCTTGTTGATGCATGGTTGATATACTTGCTTGGTGCAAGTAATGATGCATGATGGTACACTCATGGATGGTATTTGTTTAGCATATTGATAGATGCACATGGTTGGTAGATGCACATGGCATATTGGTAGATGCATATGTTGGCATATGGTGGATACATTTCATGGATAATATCTTTTGGCACATTGTTGATGTACATGGTTGATGTACATGGGTGTTGTGCATTGTGGGCACATTTTGGTGCATGATGTACTTGGATTATATATTGTTCATGATTCTCTATTTCATTGATGACATATCTTTTGTTTCATGATGTATGGTATGGCACAAGTTTGATGCATGAACAGGTCCAAGGATCGTCATAAGGTAGCATATTGTTCATCTTGCAAAGAAGATAGGGGGAGACATACCCTTAGGGGGAGTCATTCTTCTTCCCATGGTTCTAGGAGGATATATTTATCAACTGCATACCTAGAAAAGAGCCCTATATTTGAAGAAAAAGAACATAGGCATAATTCCAGGAGTGATGGTCACAAGGGGAGTATGTTTGATGTATCTTTAGCATTACATCAGAGTGATATCCCTTGTTCAAAAGGGGAGAGATTATTCAGAGGAAGATCAAAGGCATTCAGATAGGGGGAGTATCCCCAAGGAGAATGCAAGCAGGGGGAGCAGCCCCAAGAGGAGAATGGCCCTTTGCCATTGATGTCAAAGGGGGAGAGTTAATCACATTGATGTGATTGATGTTTAGTAATGGGGAGAGATAGTCACATTGACTATTGATGTAGAGCAAGTCTTATCTACATGTTGACATCAAATTGGTAATTGGTGTTGACATCAATGTTGGTATTGCCATCAATGCCAAAGAGGGAGATTGTTGTATCATGTTGTCATTGATGCCAATGGTTTGATTATTTGGGAGATTGTTGGATCATATGTCATTGATGTAAATGGTTTGATTGATTGATGTCAATTAATTGGTTGATTGATGATTGTCCTTGATCATAATGATAGATGTCAAAGTGGAAACCAATTGATAAATATGGATCATTGATATGATGTATAGATGAAGATGGATCAATGAGTTGTCATTGATACATGATGATGCATAGTTTGTTTGATGAAAATATGACTCATTATTTTCTTATCATGATTGATAAGGTGCACAAATGGATGAACTCAAAAGTGGTCCCCTTATGGTGAAATCCCTCACGGGAAGACGCTTTGCGGATTGAGTTATCCTAGAAGAACGGTTGGAGGACCCATGCTTGTATGTGAAATAATGAAATGAAGATCAATGAATTTGTTGGTGAAACTATCCTATATGGATAGTGTTTGTCATACCATTTCCGGTGGTATGTGGAATGTCACATAACTCCTCACGGTTTGAGCGTTATGGCCTTATGAAGTTGGAGGACCCCCATATGAAGGCTTGAAGCCCCCAAGGTCAAAGAAGTCAAAGTGCTTGAAAAGAAGAAATCATTATTTAAATGATAAAGTAAAGTAACAAAATCAAGATGGATTATTTAAATAATAAAGAGAGAACTGACAAAATCAAGAAGGAATATTTAAATGATAAAGTATTGGAGAACTTTCTATTCATGGAAAGTGGTTAACCCTAAAATATGGAAAATAGGTTAAGTGACCTAGAAATGGGTTAAGTAACCTAAAAATGGGTTAAGTGACCTAGAAGATGAAAGTATAAATAAGATAGCTATGGTCTCTTGTAGATCATCCTTTTTGCGGATCAATGGAGAGCTTCTAGTGAGATTATCTTGTGGAGTATTGTTGGAGAGATTCTTGTGAGAGCATCTTTGGTGTGGATCTATTGATCATGATTGAAGATCTATTCTGAGGAAGAGAGAGAGAGGAGGATCTCATGGATGCATCAAATTTTTGGCAATGTCGAAGATCTTGATGACAAAATTCTCGGAACTTCAGAAACCCTAGTTTCTGAGGTATACGTGGGTTGTTTGTGCTTAGGGTGCATATGCATTAAGGTATACGCGGGCTATCTAAAGACAAGGAGTGTATGGTGGATAAAATGGTGAAGACTTTTGTTTGAGCTGGTGCCAAGCTCTTGTATGATTAGGCAGGTTCCAGATCTGCATTCTATGGCCTCAGATCTATCACTGAGACACTAGTATGATTACATTATTGTCTTTATGAATACTATTGTTTGATGTGATGGGAATGATTAGGGCATTATTGGTATGGCTTCTATGATGTGGTTTAGTTTGGTTGATTTGGTTGATGGAGTGATTAGTACTCTTGTGATTCAGTGGTGACATGATTGCTATGGAATACTAGATTCTTATACATGTTTGAGATAACATTCATATTGATCTATTGTGGAGCATGAGAAATCTATTGGAGAGCTTGGAGATGTTGTGACTGACTGTGGGTCAGTTTGGACAGTGGAAGACATAAGAGAAAGTGATTGTAGGTTGCAGAGGATCTGAGCATGTGAAGCAAAGAAAAACCCTACTTGCTCAGAAGCATACGCATGTTGCATTATACACTAGTCGCCTATGCACGCAGGCTGTAGTGAGCCAAGGTGCGTACACACGCAGGCTGCACTACTGACAGGTCACGTACATGTTGACAGATTGATATCTGTTGAGGATTGTTGCCTTATCTCAGTTGGTGATGAGGGTGTAAGTTGAGTCTTTCATTATAGAGTTGGTGCTCTTGTAGAGTTGTACTCTATTCAGTTGTTGTTGATAAACCCCGGATTTTTGTCCATAATAAAAAGAAAAATTGTACATACATCTTGTGTTATTTGTGTTACTTGTGGTGATGACTTATTGATGATATGTGTTGTTGATATATGGTGTTGATATATGTTCACATCTAACTGGTTATAAATGAAAGAAATGGGTAATGAATAAATGCTTAATGTTAACTATTGAGTTTTATGTGAAGAGGGAAGTTTTGGGAAAAAGAGCCCCACACTCATTCACCCNGTGTGGTAGGTGTGTCCAACACCTTTGAATCCTCCTAAGAAACTTCTTAGTGTTATCTGAAAAATAGTTATAGTGTGTATAATAATGATCACTGCTATATCTATATAAACCCACTTCAACTTCTTTTTGAAGTTCTAATAGATCTTCTTTTATTATTTTCATGGGATAACTACCATCAAACTTCACACAAACTCTTTCTAGATCTTCTTCTTCACTTAAGTAGAAACATTCAATATCATCACATTTTGAATCATTGCAATCAAGAGTATTTGGAGATTTTTTACCTTCATTTGAATTACTTTCAAGATATTCCTTTTTGCCAACATCATCACATGATTCTTTTCTTTCCTTTGTGCTACCATTATCACTTGATTATTTGTCTTCATTTGAAATGTTTTTAAGATCACATTTAGAAGTAATGCATTCAAGATTCTTTGGAGATTCTTTACCTTTAATGATCTTGATGGAGTGGTCTTCATCATCTTATTCCTTGTTTTGATATGTATTATCTAGCTTTAGCCATAGATCCTTGGCAGAAGTGCATTGTCCCATGCTCTCTTTGATAGGGCTTGAGAGTCCACTAAGAATTGTCTTGAGAGCCAATGCATCATTCTTCTTTCCTTCCCTTTGAGCTACAAACTTTGACTTGTTCTTCAAGGGAACCGATCCACCAATGGTTTCCTTCCAAATAGTTTCTCCCATTGACTTCAAATGTATTCTAATCTCTATCCTCCAAGTAGAATAGTTTTCCTCATCAAGGATTGGTATTTCATCATCCATTTGTATGTCTATGGATCTCTTTCAAGCTTGTTAAGGCTTGTAGTGAAGGGCTGATCTGATACCAATTTTTGGACATACCACACTTAGAGTGGGGGGTGAATGAGTGTGGGGATATTTTTCCCAAAACTTCCCTCTTTCACAAAACTCATTAGTTAGCATTCAACATTTACTCATTACTCATTGTTTTCATTTATAACCAGTTAGATGTGAACACATATCAGCAACATATATCAACAATATATCATCAATAAGTCATCACCATAAGGAACACAAAGAACACAAGATGTATGTACAATTTTATTTTTATTACAGACTAAAATCCTTGGGGGTTTTCCACAACAACTGAATAGAGTACAACTCTACAAGAGAACCATCTCTATAATACAAGACTCAGCTTACATCCTCAGCACCAACTGAGATGAGGCAACAATCCTCAACAGATATCAATCTGCAACAGGTATGCGACCTGTCAGTAGTGCAACCCGCGTGTGTACGCACCCTAGTTCACTATAGCCCGCGTATGTACGCAGCCAGGGTATACAACAACCTGTGTATACCTTTTGAGCTATTTAGCATTTATCCTTCAAGATTAACTCAAATCCTCTGCAACCAATTTATCATTCTCTTCTGTCTCTCACTGTCCAAAATGACCACCAACCAGTCACAACACATCCAAGACCTCCAATAGCTGAGTCATGCTCCACAACCAATCAATATAAATGCTAACTCAATCATGTATAAGCAACTAGTATACCATAGCAATCATATCACAACTGAATCACAAGAGTATTAATCACTCCATCAACCAACATAAACCACATCACAACACCCATACCAAGAATTCCCTAAGAATTCACAACACAAAAAGCAATAATATCCATCAAGACAATAATGTAACCATACCAGTGTCTCAGTGATAGATCTGAGCCCATAGAATGCAGATCTTGAACCTGCTTCAGTATTCAACAACTTGTCATCAGCTCAACCACAAATCTCCATGATTTTATCCACTGTACGCTTCATGTACATAGACAGACCGCGTACAGTACGCACCTTGTACACAGAGAACTCACGTATATGCTCCCTATACATAGACAACTCGCGTACGCACCAAAAAATAGGGTTTTTCTGTAACTCCGAGAATTTTGATGTCATGATCTCAGACTTGCTGAAACTTCAATGCGTCCATGAGATCCTCCTGATCTCCTCTCTTTCAGAATAGATCTTCAACATGCTCAAGAGATACACACCAAAAATTCTCTCATAACAAGCTCTTCATCAATAATCCAAAAGATATTCTCACAAGAAGCTCTCCATTGATCCACAAAAAGGATGTTTTACAAGAGACCATTGCTATATTATTTATACTTTCATCCTCTAGGTTACTTAACCCATTTTTTAGGTCACTTAACCCATTTCTAGGTCACTTAACGTAATTTCCTTATTTTTAGGGTTAACCACTTTCCATAAATAGAAAGTTCTCCAATATTTTTTAAATATTCCTTCTTGATTTTGTCATCTCACTTTATCATTTAAATAATCTTTCTTGATTTTGTCACTTCTCTTTATTATTTAAATAATCCACCTTGACTTTGTCACTTTACTTTATCATTTAAATAATGGTTTCTTCTTTTCAAGGACTTTGACTTCTTTGACCTTTTGGGGCTTCAAGCCAACATGTGAGGATCCTCCAACTTTGTAAGGCCATAACTCTCAAACCGTGAGGAGTTATGTGGCATTCCACATACCATCGGAAATGGCATGACAAGTACTATCCATTTAGCATAGTTTCACCAACAACTTCATTGATCTTCATCTCATTATTCCACATACAATCATGGGTCCTCCAACCATTCTTCTAGGATAACTTAATCCGCAAAGCATCTTCCGTTAGGGATTTCACCATAAGGGGACCACTTTGGAGTTCATCCATTTGTGCGCCTAATCAACCATGATAAGGCTATAATGATTCATATTTGCATCAATCCACCACTGCATCATATACATCAACTATGCATAATGTATTAATGACAACTCATTGATCCATCTTCATCATATCAATGAAAACTCATTGATCCATCTTCATCTATGCATTATCATCAAGTACAATACATATTACATTAGATTAATCATCAATCAATCACTTGACATCAATCAATCAAACAATCACTTGACATCAATCAATCACATCAATCAAACAAACCATTGGCAGCAATGACAACATGATCCAACAACTCCTACATCTCCCTTTAAGGGACATCCATAAAGAATTGGTCAAATGTACAAGAATCAAAATGAGCAAAGCATCCTTGACACTCTCGCCCCTTCAAATGTTGTGGATGAAACACCTTGGTGTTTTTAGTGAAAGAATGCACATTGGGAGCACGGGTGTCCAATGAGTAATGGGGACCCTGACCAAGTAAAAATTATGAGTCATACATTTACTAAAGAACCAAAAGTGTGCATAAATATCACACTCGAAGAACATGAGGAAGGCATGAAAGAGGCAACTAGAAGGGCTAGGATGGAAGTTATAAATAATCTAGATAGTGAATCCAGGGATAAGTTGAAAAGGCAAGACTTACAAGTCTATACAAGACAAAAGAAAGTGCCTCAAGATTTTCCTACTGACCCTAAGACTTCTCAACAACAATTTCCACCAATGAGTAAACTTCTACCCAATCCTACTTTTCCAAAAGTCAACAATATTGATTTGAACTTTGACTTAGAAAGTGATTTGGCAAAGATGAGTGTGATAGTACCTTTAAAGGAAATCATTAAAATTCCCTCCATGAAGAATATGTTTAAAAGGTTATTCAAGGTATAGGATGAACCGATAGATCCCCCCATAATTCTACAAGAAGACCATTTTAGGGTGCAATATGATGGTCACCCACCATTGTTTATGTCACTATAGATAAATGATAAATGATTGAATAACTTCATGCTTGATTCAGGAGTGGGTTCCAATATGATTCCCTTGAAGGTAATGGAATAGCTAGGTTTGAAACCCACACTACCCTATAGGAACATTTGTGGAATTGAATGAAGATCCATTCCTACTCATGGTGTGGTGGAATATGTGAAGGCTCGCCTTGCCCGATACCCTGAAAGATTAATCCCAATGGAGATTGTGGTGGTATATGTACCTGATGTACAGGGAATGCTTTTGTCTAGAAAATTTGTTGTAATGTTGGGTGGCTCTTTAGATATGTATTTGACTAGTATCAATGTTCCTTTGAAAGATGGAACTTTTTCTCACTTACCCAACATGCCCATGGCCAAGATACACGTAGAAGAAATTGACACTGATATTAGAACCAATCGAGTACGTGAAACCATCAAAGGATATCTTCCAAATTTTTCTCCATGTGATTTAACTTTCTCCAAGGAAGAAGATTTTGATGCTATGTAATGGCCAAAGAAGTAAGAGTATCAACAATTTTTAGATAGATATAAGGACAATGAAGTTGGTTTTTTCAAAGTGCTAAAGAAATAAGATGAAAATATATTGATCAGACCAAGCCAAGAGGAAGTCCTTACCACATAATCCCACCTTCCTCCCTCAAAGAAATACACCATGGTAATACAAGAAACAGTTAATTCCAAAGAGGGGATTACAAGCAAGGATATTTGCTTTTGGAGTGGGATACGAAATTGGGTCAGTCCAATAATCAAAAGGATTCTAGGAAGTTTTAGCTTGGACCATTTTAAGTTGGAGGGAAGTCTGTCAATAAATATTACTACTTGAACATGATGTAAGGAAGGAGACGTCCATTACAAGTTAGTGGCCACCTCCTTAGACCACATCATGGGGGACATACTTGACTTCTTCATTTCTTAGAGTAGGTACGTAGTTAGGCATTTTCATCTTACATATCATTGTCTATATGTTTCATATTGCATATCATGATAGTATAGTTTTCATTTAGATTAGAATAATTTTCATACATGCATATGAATTACATGTTCATTTCTATGCATATTGCATCATTACTATATCATACTTGCATGTTTTTATCAACATGTTAGAATATAATTTTTTCTTTTAGCATCTACCTACGGATTTGATCACTTTTATAAGAACAAGGGGTGATAGCACCACCCTAGGTACTCTAAAATTTTTCTTGAGTGTGTAGGCACAGTTCGTACCAGAGATGTTGAGGTTCTCATGCACTCTATGGTTAGCACATGTCCTCGAGGTTTCCGTGTCCATTTTTGGGTGTTTTTTTGGCACATAGTTTTTCGATGATGGTTTTTTATTTCCGGTTAATGAATTAGGATTGTTGACTAAGATTTAATGGATATCTTGTGAAATGGATGTTTTCGAAAGTGTTTATAAAACAGATAAAGAAAGCACATACATTTTTTTGTTTTCTGTTGAATATTTAAAAGTCTAAAACTAATGAATGCTAAACAAATATAATTGAAATAAGAATAGACAAATAGTCAAAGCTAATTCAGTCTGTTCTTATTTCATTAATAAATAACTTAACTAAATAACATGTAAACTAACCTGTAACTAATCGACTAAAATGAATTTATCTCCCTGTGCAATTCAAGCTCCTAATTGTATTGCGTATGAGGGAAACCTCTAACAGAACAGAGCTAATACTCCCAGAACAAACTCAAAGATGAATTGGAGCGAGAATATAACAACGGGATGATAAATATACAGATCTGGTTATCTTATAATAATGAACACCTATAAACAGAGGAAACTCAATACAAAGCATTCATGTAATCCGTCATTCAATTTCTAGCATAAATCAACAATAAGTAAATGGCAGATTGATCACAGATGTAACAAGGAACAACAAATTACAGACATAATTAAAGTACTTAATAATATGAAATACCATACCATAACCAGACTAAAGCTACATCAAACGTAATAACATTTCATAATATAGAGGCAAAAAACATAATGGGGTAAGCGTCACACAGGTCTAAATCCAAATGATAAACAACTTCTCCATATCAATTTTCAAAATCATATGTCCATAATGTATCCCAGCCAAAGATGTCTTCACTACTAACAGTGATCACTATTTAAACTAGCTTAGGATTCACATACTCTTCTCATGCAAGATAGAGTACAATCCCCAAAAAATAGATAGTATTACAAAAATAGTCAAACTGAAAACCACTCTTGTATGAGTTGGTTTGTCAAAATAATAAAAACATTTTTTCAACATAAAAGAAAGAAACTACTGATTAATAGAACATATGATCCAAGATGTTTTCTCCATGTAATCAACATTGTAATCATCAATTTCCTGTAGATAGCAAAACAAATTTGATATTCAGAAAATAATGCTAACTAATATTCAGAAACAGACTGGCTACAGAATCATAGATTTTGTAGCTAGTCTTATTATTAACAAAGGAAATCAAAATTAAATCTTCCTATTTTGAATTTTCATAAAAGAATGAAATAAAATCAAACACAATCATTTTGACCATTAGAAATTAGAAAATGAAGGATTAGACAGTTCTGAATTTATGATGGCTTTGAAGCTAGTTGTATTTTTTATGATTATATTATTGGATCTCTTGGGTCTTTTGTTTGCTCGCTATGTACATGCTTTCAACTCTTGATTTTATTGTTCAAGTAAAGCATTGTGAGCTGCCAAACATTTTACTTGTGTCTGCAACAACAGAATGTCCATGTAATAGTGTTCTATCAAATCTAAGCAAGTGTCACAATGCACTGGTGCTATAGCAAACCGATATGGAATGTATTCAACAATGGGTATTCATGTTTCCCTGTGGCTTTTTTCAAGTCGCGGATAATGCCAGCAAATTCATACTATTCATCTAGATACAAATTCATACTATTCATCTTGACTAGTAGTTTCGTTCCCAAGACATTGGTTGTTTGGATCTTCCTGAGCAAGGAAATCATTTATCTCTTGATCTGAATAGTGATCATTGACCTTAATCGTAGAGATTGAGCTCAAATGATCATTTTTTCGATTCCTTAATATTCTAGATATCAATCGACCAGACATCTTATTCATGAAATTCAAATCTGAGTTTTTCTTTTTCTTACCCCTATGAAGTTTCCTTACAGTCAGTTTATCATTATGATTCTGATTAGGTTCATTTGCAACCACAGAGGAAAATTTTCCTTTTAATTTGTCTACTACCTGTTCCAATGATTTCCTGGATGAGAACATACATCGTGATTTCTTAACCATGGGGGTTTTCAAAGAAATAGACACAGATTCATTAGTTTCACATCCATCAGGTGAATTAATGATCAAAATCTGGACCAGGGGTCAAATTTTAGCTCAAAAATCAACATTCTCGGAATTGCCTCAAAATAAATGAGAGCATATCCCTCGTCGTCACGAACCCAACGCAACTCTTTTTGTCTCAAACGGATGTCGGGAGCGAGAGATATCACGATCTGTCTGAATCATCAAACAGGGGAAAAAATGGATGCTGACTGTGCAGTCCGTACGGATGATGATGTGGCATGACCATACATGCTGATGTAGCTGGTGACATGGCAGTCATCTATTGGCATATTTTGAGCGAATCATTTGTTGACACGTGGCAGTTGTTTGGTTAAATGATTGGGTGCCACGTGGTCCAATCATGGGCTACCACGTGGCGCCCCTTTATTGGCTATTGGGTTTGTTCAAAAATTTTGTAAGTCCACCAGAATCGAACTCTAGACCTCCACCATCGAGCGCTTTGGCAATGGCCACCCAACCGGTGCGCCATACGTTGGTTCTTAACAATTATATGAGTTTTAATTTATATAAGTTTATGTTATATGGTATATGGTGGGGGGTCGGGCCGGGGCTTAGCCCCGACCCACGGTTTTACACTTTGAACATATGACCACTGTTCTATATGCCATGCACACAGATCTTACATTTGGTTGTGGTTTCAAACGGTTGGAGAACGGTTACATTTTGAAGCCCGTGGTCATATTATGCCACCATGTGCCCAGGTGCTAGGCGATTAGGGGCTGGAGGCACCCTAACCATCCTACAGTTTGCGCAGTTATTCAGTTGCATGCATGTGCTGGGTTTAAACACGGATTTGGAGCATGTTCTTGGTTCAAGCACACAGAGGTGCGTTTCGGCGAACTAGTTTCAGCAAGCTTGAAGGAAGAGAATGGCAGGAGGCCTATCTTCTTCATTTCTTGGCCGATTGAGGTGTCGTAAAAGCCCATCTAGGGGTTTTTGGACGTCTTGAATCCATTGGCACTATTATCAAGGCCATTTGAAGACTTCTTTTGTAGTATTTTAGCCATTGAAGTTTCAGCAAGCTCCAGGGAGCTTGAAGCCCTCATTGATTGAGGACATGTTTTGGTGAGCCTATGTTTGTTTTCTGTGATTGAATAATCATTTTTGGCTAATTTTTATGCTATGAACACATTGGGACAGGTTTCAGAGGTTTTTGAGGACTTTTACAGGTGTTTTTTCCAAAGAGAAGCTCAGGGAAGCTTATGGCCACATGTATAAGAGGTCATGCCCGGATGAGCGATGATCCGTTTTCAGAGTTTTATTATTCATTTTTGGGGTTTTTATGTGTTCTGATCTCAATGGTATAGTCTATTTTTCCATTGGATTTGAGCAGAATCTTGTAAAATAACTTTTGACAAATAAATCCCAGAGATCCAAGTCCATTGATGGAGGCTCAAGGAGATGTAGCCCGAAGGGGGGTGAACTCCTTTATCATGTTGTGATTGTTTTGAGTTTGATGGTTTATCTGCTGCAAGTAGTGTTGCTGTGTATTTATTGAAAGTACATATTTAACCATTTAAAAGAACATATCCTCACACATAAGCATTTACAAGAAGATACATGAACTTAACATATAAGTTTATATTGCATATTTTAACACATGAAGCAAGGTCCTATAAAGTTTATTTTAATGAAGTAGAGGGTGCTTGCATATCATAACAAGTCAACCTTCTATTTTCAGATCAATTAAAACCCTGACTTTCGGTCACCGGACTATCAAAACTAGGGTTTACATCTAAAGGCGGGTTCACTTTATTGTCGGTCTAGGAAAAACCATTTCGTCTCAGGAAACTCTCCCAATTGTCCCCGATTTGTGATAGGTGTGATAGAAGTAGGATTTTAACGAGCCTGTGATGAAAGAGGCTCGACAGAGAGTTCATTCTTTGTCTCTTAAAATGTTTCGACATTTTGTATAGGCTCATTAACAAGTAGAATGATATGTTCAACTCAAACCCTATGAATAACATAAGCAGTCGAACATGGTATAGAAATACCAAACCATACCGCCCTTCGCATGTTATAAATTGATTCAAAATCAAAATAAGGTTGTGCCATCTAGTTTTTAGGAGGTTAATAGGAATACCTTTAGGGCAGCAGGTAGACTTGCGAGAGACCATGAATAGGTTCCATGGAACATCCTCCATTTTTTCATTTTTAAACCACTTTTCACCTGCCTGCGAAAGTCTTGTTGCCTCGGCGACAGAGTCTTCTGTGACCTCCAATTGCAGATCCCATACCTTGGCCCTAAACCCATCAAATGTATGTGCAATGCGACTGCGAGGTTGTAACCATTGAATTTCCTGAGGAAGATATCCCAACCATGAGCCTTCAAATCATCGATGGCATCATCATGGGCAAGAAGATCTTGATAGTCGTTCGGTTTGATTCGAACCATAGGGGTCATGGCCACCGTGAAAAGGACACAAACAATATCACAGGGGGGAGACTTGGGCTTCCAATAAATGATTAGCAGAGAGAGGTCTGTGAAAACTAAAACAGCCTGATACCTACGAAGCTTGGAGACTGTCATGCTTGATAAAATGAGTTTGGAAAGACGTAAAACCAGAGGGCACGTAGAACTATGAGCCATTACACATAATAAATATCAAACCCTTAACCACTATCGAATTCCAATTCGAATAATGAATGGGTTCATCAATGCACAAGACAAGAGGGTGAGGTGTAATTGTGGGTACATTAGACCTGTACCAAGTGCCATGAATGCGATACGACTGATATGCCAAAAAGCATGTATCGATTGTTAATCCAAGGTTATGCGCGTTTAGGCATTTAAAAATTAAAAACCAAACAATCAACCATAAAATCCATTTAAGTCATGATACCCAGAATACATGAAAATGTGGTAGTGAATTAATCAATGAGTTTATAAAAATTGAAGCTTAGCAACATATGGGTTTCCTCAAGGTGTAGTTTATTTGGTAAAATGAAATAAGAAAAACACAAACTACAGAATAATTACCCAAGAAAAATTTGTGTTTCAATTTCATGCTTATAGTCATGAAATTTAAACAAAACAAACGAAATCCAAACGAAAAACTAATAAAATAAGTTAACCCAATAAATCGCCTTGAAACCGAAAGACATAAATGTTTATAAATGTAAGGTTGTGGTAGCTATTACAAAGATATTATCTCTTTGTAATGATTTTAATTGTGATAAAAATTGATAGAAATGGTGGCTGCCAACAAGGTGTAAATGTATCCATGGATCAGTGTCCCAAGACACAGGAAGAGGAGGAGGACATGTCTTTTGTTCCATATGTGAGTGTGATTGGCATTTTGATGTATGCAATGGTCTATACTAGACTGGAAATAGTACATGTAGTGGGATTTTTGAGCAGGTATATGTCAAAACCAGGGAAGGAGCATTAGAAAACAGTAAAGAGAGCTTTCAGGTATTTGTGTGGCACTACTAGTTATGGATTGTGCTACCAAGGAAGACCAGGTTTGGACAGAGTGTTGGACATACATGGCTTTGTGGATGCAGACTGGGATGGAGATTTTGATCGTATAAGATCTACAAGTGGGTATGTGTTTAACCTATTTGGAGGAGTAATAAGTTGAATGAGCAAAAGACAGTCTGTAGTTCCACTTTCAACTACAGAACTTGAATACATAGCAACCACTCATGCAAGAAAGGAAGCATTATGGTTACATAGTTTGTGTTCAGGTATTGGGTTGGCACAACAAGCTGTAAGGATAGAGTGTGACAGACATAGTGCAATTCTTCTGGAAAAGAACCTAGCTTATCATTCAAAGAAAAAGCATATTGATGTTCAATATCACTTTGTGAGAGACGTGGTTGAAGAAAAGAAGGCGTTGTTGATGAGGGTGGATACTTTGAAGAATGTTGCAAATTCATTAACAAAATCTGTGAGCATTGAGAATTTCTCTTGGTGTAGAGGATCTATGGGAATTTTTGCCCTGGATTCTTGACTATGTAAATATGTAACCCCCTGTATGCAAGGAAAACAACAAGTGTGAGAATTTTGGATATGTGTTACATTCTTTGCACGACTAGAAATTATCCTCAATTTTCATGTCCATTTTTTGTTCGTTTTTTGGCACATGGTTTTTCGTCGATGGTTTTCTACTTCCAGTTAAGGAATTAGGGTTGTTGACTAATCAAGGTCATTGGATTAGGGTTTTGGATGCCGCTCTCTCCTATATGTATATTGTATTGTAAACAATGTCTGATGTAAATGAATATAGAAGTTGTTGGTTTTCCCGGTTTGGGTTTCCAAGGCAAAAATATATGTGTAATGTGTGTATTTTCCATTGTATATTTTTTGTTCTTTTACTAAAAATATGTCTGCAATAATAATTTTTCAAGGTTAAAATCTACAAACAGGTAACAAAGACAACATTCCCTATTAGCGGGATAGTCAAAGGAAGCCAACTAGTAGTCTTATCCTTTCTCTTCTTTATTTTTGTTGCATAAGGGGCATTCAACCCTTTAGTGTGGGGGTATGATCAACCTTTGAATTTTATACTTTTGTTCATTCTTTCTTGTCTATTTTTCTTTCCATAATCCTCCAAGTATTCCTTTACATACTTGAAATGTTGCTATAATAATCAATTATTAGCCATTTTAGTTTATCTAGTATTTTCTTATATATTGTTTTGTTTCACATAATTATGAGATAAAGTGATGTGATTTTTGTGTTTCATGAGTAACTTAGTCTATATGTGTTATTTCCATATGGTGCATAATACTATGCTACAAAATATTATGCTATAGAATAGTCTATTTTATATGGATAACCTCTTTGTGAAAGATGAATGTGTTCTATATAATTCATAGTTATTTTAAGGAATGTATAGGTGTTGCAGAATACTTAGATTCTTTTCAAAACCTTACAATCCAAAATCAAAGGGATTGAGAATGTACCTCTCACCACATGACACAATAATCATGTTGGGATATAGCTCAAGGAAGCCACAGAACAAGTGATGAAGTTATATAAATCAAGTAAATAAACCACTTCTCAGAGTATTCATAATGGCCAAAAACATATCGTTGATATGTGGAAATTCTATTGGAGGAAGCCGCAAATTCATTGGGATTTGTTCTAGGGAATCCCTAAGTTAATATTTTACTTAAAGTAATCACTATACCCTAGGATAGGTTAGACAATAGATCCAATAGAGCTATAATGCACTCGAACTAGTTTTCTTTCATTTGTACATTACAATTCCAAATTTTAAGCTAATGTGAGATCAGAGTTTTGTTTTAGCTTGCTTGTTGTGAATAGTGTTTCATCTTGATGGATTCAAAACCTTGCTTGCTTTGGAGTAAAGGCTTGGTTCAAAGATGTAATTAGTGGTTGGCTCTCCTATGTTCATATATTAGATTGCTTGTTATTTATATTCTTAATGGTTGTAGCTTAATTTCAATATTTTACTTATATATATTCTTTATCATTTTATTTCATTTTGCACTTTCATTTGTTTATGAATTCATGGATTCTCTAGCTACATGTTCCATGGCTAAAGAATTCATTATGCATTCATTACGTAGCTAGAGTTACTTATGGATTTCTCTTCCAACTTGCCACAACCATGTAGCTGGTTGAGAAATCATGAGCATGTTGTTGGTTGAGGAATCAATATGTTGGTTTGAATAATACAATATAGAATAGATTTCTTATTTTCCATAAAATGTATTCATTCTTTCTTAAGTGATGTGTGATTCCCCTTTCATCATGTCATGATCATGTGGTTGGCTAAGGAATCAATTTCCTTGTTTCTTTAAATTAGAATTAATTTCAATTAATTTCAACAAGTATGTGATTTACTCTTAAACAATTAGTTGCATTAATATTTCACAACATTCATAAATTAAGACAAGCACATTTCAACAACATTTAAATCATTTATGGTTGCATATAAAGTGCACATGGGGATTCAACAACTCATAAATTTTTGTAATGATTTGTCTCACCACATGTCACACCTCCAACCAATTAGATAGTAGATCATTCATTCTTTAATATAATTAAAAATTATTACTATTTAATTTTTAATGTTGAATTTAAAATTTCGTCACTATGATAGGAAATGAGGGTTTGTTTTAATGAAAAGTATGGTCATGAAAGAGGGTTTGTTTTAACAGAAAGTACGGTCATTGAAATGAGAGTTTGTTTTAATGGAAAGTATGGTCATGAAAGAGGATTTGTTTTAACCGAAAGTATGGTTTGGAAAGAAGATTTATTTTATACATGATTATTTTATTCCATAATTGTTATGCTCATAGTATCTAGATTGTTTGATTGCATATAATGCTTCCTCAATGATTGCACCTCCATTATTTGCTTATTTATCAATCCATTATTTGTTTATTTATCCATTGAAGAAGCACATGATAAAGTTATACACCTAACTAAATCCAAATAGAAGAGGCATCTCCAAATTATTACATATCTTATTCTTACCCAAAAAAATATTTAGCTTTCTGCAAAGGAAAAGAGCCTTCCACAACAACGTTGTCATGATTTGTTAAAATTCACAACTTTTGACAACTCATAGAATGCTAAAATTCCTAAAACTACCAAAATTCTAGTTAACTTTGACAATGTTCCAAGACTTTCACTAAAAATGCCAATGCTCGTTATCAAAAGACTATAAAATAATAGCGAATGGGGTATGACCCAACCATTGCCATTTAAGGAAATCTATCTACTTATTTCCATGATATTTGGAATAGCATGTGAACAACACCAAGTTGGGCAACTCCGAACTTTACAAGATATAGTATGTTGGAAATTCTATGTGAATGTATGTTTTTTTAGAAAATGAAAAATAGAAAATGGAAAAATGAAAAATAGAAAATGGAAGATGAATTAGAAAAAGGTAACTTTTTATTAAATTAATAATGAGTAATGAATGGACATTATTAAATACAATTATTTTAAGAGGTTATAAGTTAAAATCCAGAGAGGTATGGTATGTATAAAGCTTGATTGTGACCTTAAAATTATATTATTATTATTATAAATGATTTTAAGAGGTCATAAGTTCAAGTCTAGAGGGGTAGGGTATGTATAAAGCTTGATTGTGACCTTAAAATTATATTATTATTATTATAAATATTTTTTTTTAAGTTATAAAATTTAAGGAAAATCTTTAAGTACTTCCTCTCATTTAAGAAGGATGGTATACAGGGTAAACCCTAGATTCTTCATGGCAGGTTGAATGGTAAATAGTGTAATATCCAAGGGATAAAAAAAGATATTAAGTACATCATTGACTTAATGCATGGTGCATCATTTTCTCAATTAACTTTGAAAAAATCTCAATAAACTGAAAATCTTTCGTTGGTGTTTACAACTATACCAAATTTATTTTTTTACTTCGCCAAATTCGAACAATACTGAAACTTTTTTGACGATATACTAATCTGATACATAACCGCCACCTACGCCGAACACTTGGTAAGCATCAACATTTTCAAAGTTATATCATAATTCTGGCGAGTGGATACCGTGGATAGCACCAAATGATGGAGGAATTTGACTAAGTATGACATTAATTTACCAAATGGCCGCAGAGATGTACGCCTCACAGACGCCTTGTATCGTGAAACTGTCCATGATCCATTGCTGTATCTTAAACCATTCCAATGGTGTGTTGTTTCTCAATGCAATCCTCTTCATTAGCTTTATTCTGAAGAGACAGCTGATATTTTATTGGAAGACAAGAGCTGGTGCTACCGCCAGCAATCACAAATCAATAAATATAATTTTTTTAAATGGAGATATGGACGGTCATCTTCAACCTAATTGTAGGTTCAGGTCAGTTGTCGATAGGGATGGTTTAGGTTTAGGGTTAGGGTTAGGGTAGTTGTCCTTATCCCACTGGTGATAGATAGACAGCCAGTT
The DNA here is from genome assembly GCA_009831015.1 of Picea engelmannii. Classification (NCBI taxonomy): domain Eukaryota; kingdom Viridiplantae; phylum Streptophyta; class Pinopsida; order Pinales; family Pinaceae; genus Picea; species Picea engelmannii. The sequence continues at coordinate 296,980 of ML785500.1, read as the reverse complement.
GTCTATATGGACGGTCATGCTCAACGTAATTAAGTTTAGGGTTAGGGTAGTTGTCCTTATCCCACTGGTAATAGATAGACAATAAAGTCAACATGAGTGCATGTTTTCATAATGGACAATAAAGTCAACTTTACGTTTACTTATTATAATAGATTTAGGTCTGTATAATATGAATGTTGTATATGCTGTGTACAATATGAGCAAAATAATGTTGTATATACTGTGGAAGAGCAAAATAATATTGTATATGCTGTAAAAAAAATAGCAGAGGCGGCCATGGATACTCCTTGTCAATCCCTAATCCCGCACTCCGCTGCAAAACCAACGGCAATACCATGCAAAAATGCATAGTTTCTAATATATAAACATATAGCGTGGAGCGGCAAATGTGCATAATGAGAATGTAATGACTTTCAATGCATATACTAGTATTCTATTCCGGTTTCTCCTTCTGAAACATCTGAGGCACTCTCAACTTGCCGGTCTTCTACTTCAGGATTCATTTGCGACATTATTTTTTCTCTTGTTGCTTCGTTCACAGAGGATGGAGAGAAATGAGGGAAGGTGGAGCAAGTCAAAACCAGGCTGCGCATAGCGAAGGTGAAGGGAAGGTGGAGCAAGTCAAATCATCACCTATCTTTCTTCTTCTTCCCCTCAAATAGATGTAGTTTTGGATTGATGTCACTGGCAATGACACTGGATTTACAGCGAGTCGTTTTCAATTGATATATTGTTCTCTCTATCACATAATGAGGTATGCGAAGTTTAAAATAGATTGATATATTGCCCAAGTTGCATCGTATCCCACTTTGACAAGAAATTTGGTTGTACAAATGAACATGACTACTTGGTTGTTTGTCGATAAAAACCTCTCTGTTGGTCAGAAATGAAATGAGTGAGAATAAATTATAATTATAATGTTGAAAAATAAGGTGTAGTTTAAACGTTCTAAGTTTTTATTTTTTTAGGTATTTTTTCAGATAAGTTTTATTTAAAATTTAGTGAGAAAATTGCATATTTTAATAGTTGAGATTCTATATTTAAGGTGTCCTGTGGTTTTTTGTTTTTTGAAGACACTGAATTTAGTTATGCAGAAACATGATTTAAACAATGTAAAATTGTAATTTCTCCAACAATGACGTTGCCTAGCTCCTTAATAATTGCAACATAATTTAAACAATGTAAAATTGTATTTTCTCCAATGATTTTGCCTAGTTACCTAATAATTACAGGGAAGTAAAAAACCTAATTTTTTTAGACTAAACATTTTCATATTTATGATTTTAACAATATTGTTGAAATCTAAGACAATACACTCTATTTTCTATTACTACCATAAATACAACCATTTTTATATTTCAAAAATTGTAAATTTTATTATATGGTCTATGTAATTGTTAGTGAAATCTCAATTGATGTTGAGAAAAGGCTTTGTCTAATTTTAAGTTTAACTTTTCTAATATAAATCTCCGTGAAATCATCTATTTCTGTTGTTTAAATTGAATTTTTAAATACATCAATGGATTAGCTTCAATTATACATACTCAACCACTTAAATTTACACTTCTAACAATTTAAATCTACTGAAAAATATGTGAGAAAAAACCAAACTCTATATAAAATAAAATCTCAATTGATGTCCAAAAAATACTGTCTAAACATTTTACATTTTAACATTTTTTACATAATATAAATATGAATGAAATCATCTATTTTATTGTCTAAATTACATTTTTAAATATATTAATAAATTCATAGTCTGAAAAAACCAATAATATACTCAAATCATACAAACTCAACCTAAAAAAAATCAAAATATAAAAAATTTAAACTACAAATGAAAAAAACCTCAATCAAACCATACAACCTCAATCAAAATGCACAAGGTATTCAAACAACCCATGCCAAAAAAGAATGAAAACCTAACCTAGTTCTATGACAATGTCCAAAATATCACGCAAAAATAATGTTCATTAGTGCCGTTACCATATATTTAGGAGATATTATGGACATTGTGATGGAACTAAGTTAGTTTTTCCAAAAAAAAAAAAAAAATTAGGTGGTTTGTTTTGAATACATTGTGCATTTTTTCTTTTTTTAGTTTAAATTTTTTTAGTTTTGATTTTTTGGTAGATTTTGTTTTGAATCTGATTAAAAATTATTAGAATTGTAAATTTAAGTAGTTGAGTTTGTATAATTTAAATATATTATGAATTTTTCAAGAAGTTAAATATATTGATACATTTTAAAATACAATTTAAACAATAAAAATAAATGATTTCACCCAAATTTATATAAAACTAATTTATCTATATAAAACCTTAAAAAAAATGTAAAAATTTATAATCAAAATCATAAATAATGAGATAATATATATCTCACTTGGATATGGAATCATGGCTCATAACATATCATTTAAATGAAACGAGCCACGATAAGAATTAGATGATTACGCATTTATGAATAGAAAAATAAGTTCTTTGTGTATATTCTTATTAGATGATTAGGCATTTATGAATAGAAAGAGCCAAAGAAGTTATTTGTGTATATTTGATATTACAAAAAGGGAAATAAAAAGTTAAAGAAGGAACTTATTATAAAGAAAATTGTAATGAAAAAATTGATATAAATTTATTTTCATAATTATAACTTTAAATTGTGTGATCTCAACAACCATTGAAGTAACTCCAAGATTGGGTGTTAGGGAAGCGTAACAGACTTCATGCACCACCACAACATCCCTCTACACCTGGCGGCATAGTACAACCTCACGGAAGCAATGCTTCCACCTCTCCAAACTCTTGTGAGTATGGTTAATTCGACCCTCCTGTCATTTTTTACTCCATGCATGAGGATTATTACATTCAGTATTGGGTTCATTACTCCGACCACTCTCATGATTTCGGAGCATTTACAAAGAGTAGTGGCATCATCTAACTCCATGACTCCCCACTCAAGACTTTGTTAGATAGACTATTTGAATGCTCCTCCTCACCCGAATATGCATAAGTCTTGGTCTCTCTCTCATCTTCCCTCTGATTTGAATCATATTTGCCTCACCTTTGTGTTGTTTCATTACCTATATGGTCCTATTTATTTTCCCACCCCTACTGTTATCGCATACACTATGTCGCGTTGGGGGAAAAGACAAAGGGGTCGCAATTGAAGAGGTGGTGTCGTTGAGCACACTACCTGTGCCACAGTCGCCACTACTGTCGAGGCTTATGAATCCCACACCCCTCTACATATTCGAGAGGAGCTCAACCTCGTTGAGGCCAATGTCTGTGTCCTTTGTAGGTTCATCGACCATGTTGCATTTTACGCCGAGATTGGGCAGTGGATTCTGAACCCAAGCTCTTACAGAGAACATGCCACACTCTACACCAAAACCATGGACTTATATTGGCTGCTTAAAACAATCATGGGGAAAGTGCTTGTTGAGCGCAATGAGGCACATGAGGAGATATTTCTGCAAATAGACGAGATGAAAATGGATCTTCTGAAGATGAACAGGAAAATTGATCGACTCCTAAGCATGAATGTGGATGGTGTTGGCCCAAGTCATAGCTCGGGTGATGGTTCACATGCTGCAGAGCCCCCTCTCGAGGCAACCCCAGGTCCAATTCAATAGAATTCATGATTTTGATTATGTATTTTTGTCTCTATAGTCAAGAGGGGTGCAGGGTGAAAACCCCACCAACATATAGTCATAGACATAATCTTAGGTTTAATATACACAGATTGGCAAACGATGTTTATGGAAAAGTGTCTTTGGTTTTATCTTTCGCTCTCAAAATCTATCATGGCAAACTAAATTTTTTATTTTACACCTGGTCAAGTTTCCCAAGTGGATGACCATGCATTTTTATATATAACGTATTCTTTTTCATGCAATAGAAACTGTGGGACTCGATAATTAAACAGAAAACAAAAAACAATCATTGAAGTAATATATATA
>ML785500.1:257749-277113 GCA_009831015.1 Picea engelmannii | reverse complement strand
CTCGACTTGTTTAAAGTCATCGTGCTCGTAGGCTGCCAACCCACTCTTTTCTAATGCAGATGGTGAAATGAAACTATCTGTCACACCAGAATCAAACAAAATCTTAACATTGATATGATTTAGCGTACCTGACGACTCCACCATCGTGGATTGATGTTCGGCCTGGCGGTTATTAACTGTTGCGTGAATATGGTGGCTGCTACTCGCTCTCCCCATCGACGCCTTTCCTTCTCTGTGCACGAACCCTGATTGTAACTCCAGGCAGTCACGCTGGTAATGGGGTCCCCCGCACCCCCAACAAGTAACACCATATTGAACCTGTGCACTGTTATGTGTCTGTCTTTGAAATTAGTTCCTTCCCCTGGAACCCCTGCCCCTGCTTATTGTCCCCTGATATGGTCGTGGTCCTGTCTGCACCATTGGTGATGAACGAGATGTTTCACTCGCTGCCATTGAAATCCCTGTAGCTACTGTTCTTGGCATGAATCTGTTACCATATGGCTTTGGCCTTGAGCCCCCTCCCCTAGGAAATGTCCACGAGGCCTTTCCTACGAATCCTGGGCGATGCAGAAATGTCGATCTTGCACCCCCAGTCAAGTTCATATGTTCTTCCACGTAACGCGCACTTTCCACCGCCTCCGCTACTAAAGACGGCTTCCACATCCTCACCATAGCTCTTATCCTAGGGTTTAATCCATAGATGAAGCGCTCTGCTTGTCGTTGGTCACTATCCATATACGACACATATTTGACCAGTTCCATAAACCTGATCTCGTATTCTTCTATCGTTTTGTTTCCCTGTATTAAGGCATGAAATGCCCCAACCTGTTGCTCCTCGTAGTACACCGGCAGATATTTCCTCCTAAACCTTTCCTCGAAAAGTTCCCAAGATACTGTGTCTGGGGTAAGGTGCAGTTGTCTTTCCAGGTTACCCCACCAGTTCAGGGCACTGTCCCTTAACTGAAAAATGGTGATATTCACCTTTGAGTTGGATGCATAGTCTCTTAAGGAAAAACACCTGATCATGCCTTCCAACCATGCTTATGCACGTTCACTGGCGCGACCTCTGGAAAAATCTGGAAGTTTGATCTTTTGCAACTCTCGCGTGATGTCTTCAGGGGGAGGTCCTCCCCCTGAATCCCTTTACGCTTCTGGATTACCCGTTCCAGGCAATGGGGGTTCCACTTCAGTTCCTGTCGGTTGTCGCCCCTTTAAAGTCTCGTTGATGGCTTCCAACGAGCGTAGTATGAGGGCGAGTTTGGGCGATGGTGGTGGTGGCGCTGGCGGTGCTTGCGACGACACTCCCCCGCCTCAACCTCCTCGAGTCCTGACCATCCTGTGTGCTTTGACCTGCATCAACGAAAGTTGTCAGGGTGAGTTCCAGGATGTTTTAAATTGGTGCTACTAAACTTTAGAAATGGGGTTAGGCGTAAGTTTTCTTTACTTGTCTGTAAATAGACATTACAACATTAGGGGATTGGCTAGGTTAGGGTTAGGTTTAAGCATCTAAGCTTCGTTTCTTCGCCCCTACGAAAATAACTATTGGTTCCTTTGCCCTGTGGCTACGCTAGCTTTGCACCTTATTCGCCACTTCCTAGGCTTACGCTCCTACTGAATATGTCGCCTCCTTCCCACTTGTCCTAGTTTGAGCCCTTTTAATTTATGCTTACAACTTGATTAAAAAAAATGACCCCCGTCCTTATGTTTATTAACTTACGCCGATATGCGTACACCTGCACTATGTACCTTTCGGCGTTATTGTTCTTCTTAAGACGTTGCGTTGAGCACATACGTCCTTTTGTGGGCTCCTCCATTCACATCTTTGGTGCTTGATAGCTTGGCATGTGACCTGTATGGCTCAAAAGGTGCTTGATAGCTTGGCACGTGGTCTAGGGTATGACAATTAAAGTATTTAATGTTAAATTAATTGTAAAAGAAACAACGCATGGCGCATTGGTAGGGCGGATTTCGTAAAGACTTTCACAGTGGAAGGAGGTCTGAGGTTCAATCCTCGTGCACTCCATAAAAATTTATACTTAGCCCTAACTAACATTTTATTAAGCTAAATAACTTAACTTAACTTAGTTAATTAGTTAATTAACTTAATCTTAACTTAACTTAATTAGCTTAATAATTTAAATTTTTTTTTTTTACTTAATTTAATTTAACTATTTTTATCTTAAATTATTTTAATTAATTAAACTCAATTTAGTTTAAATTTAAATACAATAATAGCAAAAAAAAAATTGTAAAACCATATTTTAGAATAATTATAATTTAAAAAAATTTAGCCCTTAATTTATTTCAATTAAAATAATAATAATATAAATAAAAAAATAAAATAATAAGAAGGCGTTTGGGCGTTGGCATGTGGCATGCGGCATGCGTTGTGTTCGCATGCATGCCTCGTGTATGTTACTAAACTTTTCTTTTATTCGTTGGTTTTCCAGCGCACAGAATTAGATCTATGGCCGCCTTGGATTCACTGTAATGGTTCCCTCTCAAGACTCTGTGGCGTTTCAGCAGCAGAGAAAGCACCAGGCAGAGAAACTTGTGTATACGGTTATTCTTAATACAGGTTTTGCGAGCCATAGGGAGCACAGAACGATACTTCTGTGAAGGGAAACATTAGAAGATTGTTTTGGCATGGTGAATCTGTCTATGATGCCTGGTTTAGCTGCGCTTCTAATCCGGTCATTTTCTCTTCCTCGGGTTTTAGCGTTTTCAGTGGATTCTTGCAGGGTAGGCACCATACGAATCCATAACCTTTCTACTATAATCTTATAATCTCCAGGTGCCATACGAATCCGTTTGCAGGGGTAAGGTATCCCTTCGCAGGTACGAGTAAATTGAGGGATTTGAACTCAGAATTTTATGAAGCATAACACTTCATATTACAGTACTTATCAAATGTTAAATTGCCCAATTTCCAATTGAACTATTCACCTACCGATTGAACTGCTCATTTGCGCATTGAGCTGACAGGGAGCTTAGGGTTTTTAAATTTTCAGCGGTAAATGTTTTCAGTTGCTCAATGCTCAATGACATTCGGTTTCAAGCTGTGCATTCTAATGCGCAGAGCATTGGTAGTGGGGTTTGTACACAGTCTGCCCCAGGGAAAATGCATAAAAAAAAACATACAGACAACGACATATGACCAAGCAGAGCATGTGTTACAGAATTAGAAATACAACACAGTTCAACCATCGAGGTTTGTAGGGACACACGTGGTTGAGATTAAGTATTGCTTAAGCACAAAACAGAGCCAAGATTGTTGGAGGTCCGGTAAAAGAAACGCAGAAAGAGGACAGGAAGAGATCTTTAAAAGAGTTTCTCTTCTACATTAATATCATTTGTGTTTTTAGTGTTATGGAGCTTCAATAGCTAGCGGAATCCAGTGCTAAGTCAAGGAATATATCACTTTTAAGGAATATGGATCGATTTCTAGGGTTTGGGAGACGATGATGGTTTGTGTGTAGAGTCATGTTTGGAAATGAGGAGAGAAGTATCCGAGCTCCTCCTATTTATACGAATCCAGGAAGTTATGAAGTCCAATGCAAATCGTTTCCCTCTGGCCTCACCGGGAACATGAATTGCAATGCCTCTATGAGCCCCTGTTGTATCCAATCCTCTGAAAGTTCCATATTTCTGTGAATTTTTGGCTTAAATTCCACTGATTTTACCGTCTGTCAGAATAATTTGAGGGAGTACGTACTACTTTTTGGCAGTCATTTGTAGATTAGCTATTGATTTTAGTATATTTTATGTCGTTTAACTTTCCATTTTACAGAATTTGATATATTGGGGTACTTTTTGTTACAATTTCTATTGAATTTGTTGATTGGGTTCCTCGTTTTTAGTATAATTCTATTGAACTCCTGACTTCTGTATGTGTTCCTGGAACATTCCAAACAATTGGGTCCTTGCACTATTTCTAGAATCCTATTGAATCTCAAAGGATAATTTGGCACTGGTATTTGTTTTTGGTCACATCTCTCTATTGTTCTACATAGTTAAGTCGGGTCTTTGTTTTTGGTCACAAAGTCTGAGTTGGGATTTTCTTATTTTCACAAGGTCTATGTTGAGTTTTCAGTTTTGTTACAAGTTTACATGTTAATATTGTTGAAATATTGGTAGAACATACCCAAGCACAACATTTCTGTCCATCTGTAAACTTTGCCATTGAACTTGTTGTGCCTGAAAGTGTGAGTTCCAAGCTTAATATTACAATGGCTGGTCAATCGACTTCTTCATTAGGAAGTCATTCTTCCTGGACTTCCAAGCAAAACAAACAGTTTGAGAAGGCCTTATCACTTTATGACAAGGACACTCCTGACCGTTGGCACAATGTTGCTTCCATGGTTGATGGGAAATCCCCAGACGAAGTCAGAAAACATTATGAGATCCTGTTAGAGGACTTCAAATGCATTGAAGCAGGCCAGGTGCCTTATCCCAAGTACAAATCTTCGACGAGCTCGAGCTAGCTAGCCAGCCACAATGGGTAGAAGAGGAACACAGGCATGTCTAAAATTTCTCTGTATTTTTTTTTTATGTTGAAAGATAACCAACCTACATAGTTAGTACTCTGCAAGTATGTTGTAAATTTTTTTTTTATGATTAAAGATAAAGAACCTACAGAGTTAGTACTCTATGGTAGCGTTAGTCTCATTTCAAACTATAGTAGCGTTAGGAATGCATGACTCGAGGTTTCTTTGTTTTGGTTTTGAAGTCATAGATATCTCATTGCTCGTGACTTAGCTGTTTGACATACTCTTTCACTTTGAGCTAACAATAGAGCTTAAATAAAAAAATATTTCCATGTCTTGGAAGACACTAATCATTACTCGGATCACTAGAAATATTTTTTTTTTCGTATAAATCTTGAATTTTTTCTTCCCATGAAACCGGTTTTGAGGAATTCCTTTGAATGTGATAGATTAGGGCTTGGAGTTGTTTGCAGGTTAAGCGGAGGCAATTTGAGCTTGGAGTTTTGGCCCTTTAGGCCCAGTATTTCAAACCTAGGCTCTGATACCAAATGTAATGGCTCTAAATTAATTTAAGAAACCATTAAATTAATTCACTACAGTAAAATTTAAAAATTACTTAATCTAGCACATTCGCAATCTAACATTTCAAGTCATAAAATTTAATAACAATTTAATTCAAACAATTCATAACTCTAACCTGAACCTGATGCTGCCGCTTGCTTCCTTAGCTTGCTCCTTTAGCTTGTTGCTTAGGACACCACCCCAAAACCAACCTCCCTACCGACTAGTAGCGCCTAGCCCTAGGATATCAATGGATATCCTAGCCCTCCAAGCCCAAAACCTCCGCAGCCCCCCCCGGTGCACTGTAAATTCCACTCTGTCCAATACTCCAAGCTCTCCCCAAAATCCTTTCTCCCCTCTCGTAAAAATGAAAAATAGATCCCCTCTCAACTCCTTTCTCCACCCCTTATTCCTCCTCCCTTCACTGACACTCCATCATGCATTAAATTCCTTATCCCTCCATTTAATTACCCTTATCCATTCATTCATTACTTATCCTAACATATTGGATACGTTATCCCTTGTGGGATACGTAACCCAATTTAAACATTAAATTTTATTATCCACCCCTTATTTAATACTTTATTAATTAGTTAATTAATTAATAATCAAATTAATCATTAAACATTAAAGAGTTAATTATACTTAAATTAAGCATAGTCAAGAATAATTAATTAATAACAAATAATTAGTTAAGGTTATTTAATAAATAATTATAGTTTAGCTAAAAAAAAAATTAGGATTATTTATTAAATTAAACATCTTAATAATTAAGGGTCGTTACACCCAATCCTTTCTAGGATTTTACATGGCCCACAAAATCTAGCTGCCAACTTCAAACAGTTTCCCAGCTTCAGGGAACTTCTATTGGCTTTCACTTTCAGGAAAACATGCTCTCCCACTTTAAACTCTCTGTGGGTTCTGTTTTTATCAGCATAAATTTTTTTCTTGTCTAGGGCAGCCTTTAAATTATGCTTGATTTTTAGCATTTGTTCTTCCATTTCCTTGAGAAACTCTCACCCAACCACTGCTCTATCAACTGGATTATCCCAGCTTACTAGAGTATTTCACTTTCTGCCATAAAGTGCTTCAAATGGGCTCATCTTCAATGATGCTTGATACCCATTGTTGTAGGAAAATTCTACCAAGTGTAGGTAGTCCTCCCATTTAGATGGTTTGTCCATCACATACATCCTTAGCATGTCTTCTATTACTCTGTTTACCCTCTCTGACTGTCCATCAGAATTAGGATGACAAGCAGTGATGAAGTTTAGATTCGATCTGAATCCTTTGAACAACCCCTTCCAGAACTTTGAGGTAAATTTTGGGTCCCTGTCAGACATAATTGTCTTTGGAATACCATGCAATCGTGTTATTTCCCTCATAAAAATATCAGCAACATTAGCTGGCTTGTGAGTATTCTTCAATGGAATAAAATGGGCAGCTTTCGTAAGCTTTTCCACCACCACCATGATTGAATCATGTTGCTTGCCTGTTCTAGGCAATCTTGTGATGAAATCCATTGTCACTACCTCCCACTTCCACTCAGGAATGGGTAAAGGTTGTAGAAATCTTGCTGGGTGTCTGTTCTCATCTTTAACCTTCTAGCACTCCATACATCTGGCGATGTATTCTGCAATCTCTTTCTTCACACTTGGCCAAAAGTAATGGCTCTTGACTGCTACCACAGTTTTCCGATATCCAGGGTGCCCAGCATAAGGCACATTATAAATTTCATTCAAAATCATAAGTTTCAAGTCCTGGACCTTAGGTACATAAATTATGTTCTTGTACAGAAGTGTTCCGTCAATTTCCAATTTATAATTCTCCACTTTCTGTGGCATCTTACCTTGTTGCATCTTTTCTACCAAATCCTTGTACTGAAAATATGTATTTGCAACCTCTAAAATTCTACCTTTAATATCAGTTCGGTACATGCTAATGGTTGTATCATGCAATTCATGCATTCTCCTGTTGAGTGCATCAGCCACTTTGTTTTCCTTTCCTTTGATATGCTTGATATCAAAGTCATACTCACAAAGAATATCCAGCCACCTACTCTACCTAGCATTCAAGGTTGGTTGGTCAAACAAATACTTCAAATCGTTATGGTCTTTCCTCATTTCAAACCTCCTTCCCATGAGGTAATGCCTCCATTTCTTTAGAGTGTGTACTATTTCTACCAACTCCAAATCATGAGTTGCATAGTTCCTTTAGTGCTCTTTCAACTTTCTAGATTCATAACAAATTATGAATCCATTCCGATTGAGGACTCTTCCCAGTCCTTCTTTTCATGCATCTGTGCACACTACAAAATCTTCATTTGGATCTGCAATCCTTAGGATTGGATCACAGGTTAACAGTTGCTTCAATCGTTGGAAGCTTCTCTAACATTCCTCTGTCCACTGAAATTTCTTCTCCTTCCTTTGCAAGGAAGTGATAGGGTGAGCTATCCTCGAGAACCATGTGATAAACCTTTTGTAATAACTAGCTAGACCCATAAAGGATCTGACTTCCATCATGTTCTTTGGCATTGACCATTCTCTGATGGCCTCAATATTTTCAGGATCTACAACTATCCCATCCTTCGAAATAATATGCCCCAGGTAATGGATCTTCTCTTGATAAAACGAGCACTTGCTCAACTTGGCATATAGTTGATTCTCTCTTAGCACCTACAACACCATCCTAAGATGTTGTTCATGCTCTTCCTCCGACTTAGAATACACCAGAATGTCATCCAGGAAGACTATGACAAACTTGTCTAGATAGTCCCTAAATACACCATTCATCAGGCACATAAAAACAATGGGTGTGTTCGACAGCCTAAACGACACCACTGTGAACTCCTAATGACTATACCTTGTTCTAAAGGTGGTCTTGTTGATGTCTTCATCCTTTATCCTTACCTGGTGGTATCCCAACCTGAGATCTATCTTTGAAAATATCTTCGCATCCTTCAACTGATCGAAGAGGTCATCAATCCTCGACAAAGGATATTTGTTCTTTACAATTACTTTGTTCAATTGTCTGAAATTGATACACAATCTCAATGTCCCGTCCTTATTCTTCACGAATAGGACCGGGGCACCCCAAGGTGACACACTTGGGCGTATATACCCCTTCTTCAGAAGCTCTTCAAGTTGCAATTGCATTTCTTTCAACTCTAGTGCACTCATTCTATAAGGATCTTTCGACACCGGAGTTGCTCCAGAAATCAAGTTTACAGAGAAGTCAATATCTCTTTTCGAAGGTAGTTTGGGTACCTCCTTAAATATATCCTCAAACTCCTTTATTACCGCATGGTATTTGATCTTTGACACCTTATCCTTAGATGCTTCCTCCAAGTGGACTGCAAATAATTGACATCCTTTCCTGAAGCACTTCTTCAACTGCATTGTTGAGATTTCTTTGACAACAACAGCTCTAGTAATTCCTTGAACTATTTTCCAATTTCCTTCCTCATCCAGGAAAGTGAATGCCTTATTATGACTGTCCAAGATGGCATGGTGTTGGTCCAACAAGTCCAGCCAATTAGACAGTCATAAGAACCTAAAGGCAGAATGTTCAATTCAACCTTTGTGCTCAATCCATTCATGCCCACAGGACAGGACTTAACTAACTCAATGACTTTCCTCTTGGTTCATGTTTCTAGCTGCACTAACCAAGGCTATTCATGTTTTATTTTCGACAATTGCAAAATTTCCACCACTCTAGGATCTATATAACTATGGCTAGCCCCCAAATCAATTAAAATAGTAAATGGTTGGTTGTTAATCATACCTTCCACTTCAATCATGTGCGATTGATATTTTGCTTGCTTGTTGTCCATGGATACGTAGATCCTAGGTATTCTACTTCCCATGTCCTCCATTGTTTCATCCTGCTGAACATTGTGGACAACTCTCACTTTGTCATTTATGTGGGGGAAATCTTTGTACCTATGGTTTCCTTTACAACCCCAACATTCCATAGGTGGCGGTCTTGGCATTTTCCCACCCACTTCAGCCTTCCTGGGCTCTCTAAAAGATGGTTGTCCTTGAGGATTGTTTCTGAAAAAGGGTGGCTTAGTTCCCTTCTTCCTTTGATCCATCTTGAATTTCTTCTTATCTTCCCAAGCCTTCTGTAAAGTAGGCTTCTCTCTTTGTTTCTCATATAAGCATTTCTCTCTTCTTATAGTTTCTTCCATAGTCTTAGGGTCATCATATTGAATCTTGTCCCCAATGGAAGGTGGCAGTCCACTAAGATACCTTTGAATCTTGACACTCTCATCCTTGATGAATGGAACACACTTCAGTAATTCCAAAAATCTTTGTTCATACTCATCAATGGTCATGCTACTGAGTTTGAGTTCAAAGAACTCTTTCATCTTTCTGTCATAATATATTTTATTCAAGTATTTCTTCTCAAAATATATCTTGAATTCTTTCCAAGTGATATATTTCTCTCTAATGTGTTGCACCTGCACAAGATGATCCCACCACATGGATGATTTTCCTTTCAGTTGATACATTGCAATTCTTCCTTCTGCATGAGAGGAACAATTCTGCAGTTGGAAATATTTCCTCATGCCAAGCAACCATGTCTCGGCATATTCCTCCTTCTTGTGTTCTCCATCAAACGTAGGAGGCTTAATCTTGTTCATTTCTCCCTTAAGTTCATCCACTCCAGATCTCATGTGTTTTCTGGTAGGAGATGGGATTGAACTAATGTGTGCCCTCCTCTTGGAGCAACCTTGGGAGTGATGATGGTGTCTACCAACACTCCTTGATCTTCTTCCTTCAGAAGTCTGGTGACTCCCTGTTTTGCTCAAGTCTCTCTCCTTGTCCAACTTATTTTCTATTCTCTCCAAACTCTTCATCAACTTTAAGTTGAATTCTCCCTATTGTTCCTTAGCTTTCATGAGATTTTTTCTATCTACTTGGTGAGTTTGGGCATGTTTCTGCAATCTTTCAATGATTTTCATCATATGCCCTTCCTTATTTATATTTTCTCCATGCCCATTGGAGTCTACCCTTTAACTCCCAAATGAACATCCATCCCTTTTATTTCATTCTTTGAACTGGAAGCAATTTGTGCCTCTTCCATTTATTTGCGCTCAATGGAAACTCTAATTGGTTCTGGCACTCGTTAAACTTCTGCAAACACAATGTGAACACAACCGAAATTTGTTAGGTTATCATTCCTTAACAAATCCCACAACATTCATAAACAAATCTGATTCAAGAAAACGTTCATTTTTCATTTTCTGTGATTCTTGTTCAATCAAGAATCCCCACAAATTTCTTCTTTTGGAGCTCTGCTCTGCTAAGTTTTAGGGCACTAGCCCCTTTCTCTCAGTCCCCAAACCACGCGACCATGGGTCATGACCAAGCACTAGATCAATAAGCGCTTACTCAGGCCTTTGGCCTTCAGCTTAGGAAGATTTTCAAAGAACAAAACAACGATCTCTCGGAGTTTTGAGTTACCAAACTTGCGAAGTAGAGTGGATAAACAGTCCACATCTACCCAACATCCAATGGTTGACACACACTATGGAACTTCAGGCGTCTAAGTTTTGGGACTTTGGGACTTCGAAACTTCGGAACTTCGGTACTTCAAAAGTTCTCACACTTGCTTCCTTTCTATCATTCAAATTCTGAAATTTTGAACCCCGGGTCCACATGGTACGGATGTCACCAACTCAGGTGGTGGCACATGGCATGTCTAGGAAGGTCCACGTCACCTCTGGCAACGTCATCCGATGCCACCACGCCTACTCTCGCTTTAAAACTTTGGACTTTGGAAGTTCTCCCCTCAACATACTTTAATTCTCCTGAAATCTGAAATCATGATCTGCTCATTTGCTTGATCCAACGATCAAGCTCTTTTCCTACGATCTATGGTGTAGATCTCCTTCAAGACTTCGGCACTTCAATTTTCGGCCTTTCTCATACCTTTGCATCAAGCTTCTCCGACGTTGCAAAGTTCGAAGGGCTTCCCAGGTTAACCCTTCTACGCTTTCTCCAGATCTGATGGTCGTAAAGGTTTTTCCTTTCCTTCCGAATAGATCCTACGGCTCCCACACCCCAAGTGTTGAGCTCTCTCTCTCCATGGTCAAATACCACGCCGGTTGCAGTTTTATTCTACCGCTACTCCTCTTGAGCTTCATAACATGGCCAAGTAACCCCTTGGCACTTAGAAACATTCTAAGGTTCGAAATTGGTTCCTCTTAACATAATTTCTACTTGAAACTTGGGTCAGAACTTGAGTTTTTTCCATTTCGACAACAACTCCTTCTGAAATCTCACTTCAAATTCCACTGACATGGCCCATTCATGCTCAACATTGAAACCTTAGATCTGATGCCATATTGTAATGTCCTCGGCCATCAAATCCACTGTCGATCAACACTACTACGCAGAACAATATCATACATATATATATAACATGCATATTTAATGAAAATTAACCAAACAATATAGAGTAATCACGGGATTACTACTAACATACAAAAATAATGGAATTAATAGTAATTCATAATTGCAACGGAATACATGATACATTTCAAAGACACAAACATGCATCACATATAAATTAAGTACATAATTAATACTTATCTTTTAACTAGAATAACACCACCAACTGCTTGCAGACCTTCAACAAACCTCCCAGCCTTAGAATGTGTTGCTCATCACTCTTAGTAGTAGGTCACCCCCGAGCTGGGACTAAGCTCCATCGGGAAAGGGAATCCTAGACTAGGCAGGGTCAACAGGAAGACACACAGTTTATGAGGATGGATTTTCTCCCAAGAGCCACTTATGCCCACTTCTCACAAACTCTCATTCCCCGCTTGCATGTCCCACCCCGGGAGTATACACCTTCACTGTCACACCGGACAATCCTTTGGTTGTTAAACCTCCCTTGCCTTGGGCTTCAACAATAGGCCGAGCCAAAATTCTCCAAGCTATGTGGTAGCTACAAGACCCCTTCCAGGAGTTCTCACTTCCTCCGCGCACTCTCTCACCTAGAGAGAGTCGCTCACAGGCCTGACAACCTACTTCTTCAACTACAACCACCTCTATCACTTGGAGAGATTGTTGCCCACAAGCCTAACAACCTGCTTCTTTAGCTCTATTCCTGCACAAGGAGGGAAATAGTAAGGCTCAACAAGGAATAAATGGTGACAATAGTTCACACTCATCCAAGGGACTGCGTGGTCACAACAACCCACAGTTATAGCACACATGGCATAAACAATTACGGTATGCTTAGGTTTGACAGAAGACAGCAACCCAAACGGTTAAGCACAAACTCAGATTTGCAGTGTGGATAAACTAGGTTCATAGGACACATAGGAGACATGGCTCAATCCACGGGTTTGCCACTGGTTTTTAGGGTGTGTGACAAGGAATCAACGTAGAGATCGAGAGTAGAATCAAATGGTCCAGACGAAGGATGTGTTGGCTTCTCAGGAAAGCATCACAGTTTTCTGGTTTCAGTGTTATGTGAGGGTATGCAGAGATCAGATGCAGAGGCCACATGGTTCAGATAGCAGACGCAAGAATGGAGACGAACCCCCATCACGACTCAATTCTAGGGTTAAATTTCATGTGCCTGGGCCGACACATGTTGCCCATGAAGCTACATGCACTCCATCAAGTATGTGTTCCCTTTTCTAGGAACTTAGGATGAAAATATACCTTTCAGACCACTTTGGAATAAAAATAAATTATTATTCAAGACTTAAGCCCTCAAGCTTAGCCCCTCTTCCAACCTTTCATCCCCCTCTCTCTTACCTAGCCTTATGGAAGCTTAGTCCCCCATCACTCTTTCCTCGTGGTCAATCTACACGTAGCGATGTTTATATTTTATTAATAATCTACATAATTACATATACAAAAATCAGGCTCCTAGCCTTTAACACCTAGGCTCTCCAGCCTAAATAACACATGAGCCCACCAACTTATATACACTTGGCTCACCAACCTATAAACATGATTACAATACATAATATAACTAGGTCACGTCCTTGGGGTATTACAGACAGCTATGTCGATGGGTACGTGAGCCATGTTGGGTTATGAACCTGAGGTCAGGAGTACGCCTAAGCAGGTGGGATCACACGATCCATGTGACCTATTGCATGTAGAAGCAAGAAGACATGTCACTTACCACAATGAAAAAAATAATGTTATTAATTCAATGTACTCCATCCTCGACCCGCCCTTCCCCCATTGTGACTAATCAAGGATTGATGGGAAATCCAATGAGGAATATGATAGCTGAGCAGTGCTATGGAAAGAAGGAATTTCTGTAGAGACAATATATTATCTTCGTCGATGTACCACCATTCATTCCACCACTCGTATTTCTATCCCAATTCTCAGAAAGTCTGTCTAGGCCATGATGGCTCCACATCGAGGGTTTCCAAGGGGATATCGTCGGGGAGCTGGAGTTCCACCTGAGACCTCAACCTACTAGGAAGGAGAAGATCAATCATCAACTCAAGTCCAATGTTACACCCACAAGGTTGTCATCACCTTCTATGTTGCCACCCCACAAAATTTTCAAGCTCATTTGGACGACGTCGAAGCAAAAGTTCAACTAGAAAGAACCATGACTACATATTAGGAGGTGTTCGAGGCCACTATCAGTTGGCTTCCATATGTTGGTAGCCCTCATGCAAGGGAGACTAAATACTTGAAAATTGTGGAGTTGTACTAGCACATCAAGACCCTCTTGGGCCAAATGATGTAGATAAGAGAAGATGCTCATAGCACCATTCGGTTACAACTTAACAGACGACATTTGCTTCTCAGGGAGGCTCTCTCTCGCCTTCAGTGCTCCAGCACAGTCATGACTTCCTCCGCTCCTAAGAGAACAACCCAATCTGCTCCTAAGTCGCTTGAGGACCCGACAAATGCTCCTCCAACCCTGTAACTGGCAGGTATATTTTTCTAAATTTTGAATGCACAACTTAAGAAGTGATAGCAATTGAGTCACCTCCCTTCTCCAGCTCTTCCACTACTCTATTTTTCTACCTTTAAAGACTCTTTAAAAATCTCTTTCAAACTATATGAACAAAAAAATTATTCATTTGTTATTGGTTTGGTTTCCGTAATGATAAGCCAACAACAAAACTTTTTTGTGTACATGTTAATAAAATTTTTATATACATATATATTCCAATGCTAACCAACTCAAAAAATATGTAATGAACCTTCCACCACATAACCTTTTTCCAATTTAAATATTCATATAAGCACTATAATTGTCATTCATATGGGTATCAATATCACATTTGCTTAATCTAACTTACCCAACATATCACTATCACAATGTGATAAAAATAATATAATAAAGAATATCTTAAATAATATTAAAAATATGGAAAAAAAAATATAAACTTATAACAAAAGGACAAGTATTAAAAAATGCGAAACTAATTAAATTTCGTGGAAATGGTAACTTGGCTTGTGTTACGATATTTATAAGGAATTCAAATAAACTTTAACATTAAAACATACTATATATAAAAGTTATAGTTATAAGAAGTCAAATAAATTTTAATATTTAAAGAGACTATATAAAAGTTAGTGAAGTTCAATGTACATTATTTAAAAGTTGAAATTAACAAAGTCCATATATTTTAAAATTAAATAAATAATTTTAATTTGGAATAGTGGTTTTGATCGTACTAAAGTTTTTCTAAAATTAACAAAGTTAATTTTTTTTTTATGAGATGGTAGTTGCAAGGGGAGTCATCCTTCCGAAGGATATTTAGAAATTTAGTTTGCTTGGGATGGGATGGAAATTGACAATGAAGCAAAGATCTATGTCTTATATAAAGGATCCTTTATCCTCAAATCGCATAATGTGAGACAAGCCATGGTAACAAGGGACTCAATGATTGTCTTATGAGTTGTGCAAGGGAAATTATCTCTTTATAACTCTTTGATCACATAAATGGTTAGAAGAATAAGTAGGAGATCCAAGAATCTGAAAAGAACACTTTTTTCATGTGCTACACCACCTTAATGCGCAAAGAGACCATCAAGCTAATCAAGGAGTGTTGATGATGTGTGGGTGATGCAATATAAATGTGGGGAGGGTATTTCATCACACCATGTCTTAGAAGTTAGTGGTTTCAAATCCTTACTAGGCATGTGTAGTCACAAAGTAAAGTCCCTCCTTCTCACACTAATGAAGTGATGACATAGAACAATTGTCATTACTTTCGATAATGTTCAAGTTATTATCATTTGTGGGTTTATCATGTGGGGTGGGAAATGTGAGTTGTATGTTCGACGAGTTAGTTTCTTTCATAATTTTTGCAAGATTTTTTTTGGGCTCTCATTGGCTTTGATATTTGGTTTCAAGGTAGCTCAAATACCATAAGGGAGACCCCCTTATCAAACTCTTAGCCAACCCTGTCTTTCTTTTTCGTCTTGCTTTTGGTTCGTGTGGAACTAGTCATCACATTTAGGATATTTTCAATTGTTTTGGCTACAGTTCTAGGTGAATTTGTCTCTCAAGGGTTTTCTGGTAGGTGGTGGTTTGATCGTCAATCTCTACAACCTAAATCTCAACCCTCCCTCCAAGATAGCGTGATGTGAGTGTACCAAATGTTTGTCTTGCAAGATGAAAGACTTGAGGAAGGAGGTTAAATATTATTTGAAAGAGGTGGGCGAGGTGCATTGTGGAGTCACCAATGCTCATATTCAGTGGTACTGTTACTAGTCCAAATTGGAGAAGAAGTTGTGGGACATGAGTGCAACTCAAGATTCTTATGCAATTAACACTTCTAAGCATGTGGTTCATCTAAGAACTTGGCAAAAATAAGTTGACACATTCATGGGTGTCTAGCTAAGTAGGAATTTGGAGATATAATTGCATTGTGACTTTATCAAACAACTTATTCATAGGATGGTAACTCATCTTAGCATTACAAATTCTGTTAGGATTCCTATTATCTAGTCTAATCATTCTTATGAGTCTTCCTCATATGGGGCAACCCTAGCCTTAGCCTAAGTTTTTGGAGCAGAGTGCAAACTCCATAGGAGTGTGAGGACCAGTCTCAGAAAAAAGTATAAGCTTGATAAGGTTTAGAAGAAGTATGAACTTAATCTTTTTTTTAATATTTTTGAATTAGCATGTTGTATAGATATGTATGTTTATTTTTTTTAATTTGTTATTTATAGGTGCATATTAACCTCCAAGTGATTATGGACATATTTATCAATTTAGAAATTTTTATATGAAATTAAAAAAACTTTATTACTATTATGTAAGAGTTTCCAACCTTTTCTATTTTTAATAAATCTTTAATTATTTTTATTAAAAAAAATCATATTTATTTCAAAATCAAATAATTATTTCTCAACATTGTAACAAGCATTTCAACATAAAATAATTACTATCACAATAATCAAAATTAAAATTGTAATAAACATATTTTTTATAAACTTTATTAAACATAATTATTAATACAAATTTAAACAATTATTAAAATTAACCTCTATATAAAAAATTTAAAAATAATTGCTAATAGGAGAGTCTCATCTATTGAATATTTACCATGGTGAAATTATGGAAGGATATTTTCCTAAGAACTCAATTTTTTTTGGACTGATAATATCAATCAATAGGGAAATGTATTATGTATTATGAAAATATTTTTTCTTTATAATATTCAATTTCATTTTTTTTTCCATGATATTCAATTTTATTTTATTGAATATATGATGTGTGGAGGAGTATGTTTTAGGGTGTATGTGTGACTTGTTTAAACAAGGGTTGTATGGCAGTTTAGTCTCTGCCAAGTAAATTTGGAAATAAAGTGTATCTAGATGGGATCATTGAATTAGTTAGAGTGTTCCAACAATTGTCAATTTACTATAAAACCATTGTCAATTTACTATAATTATTATTTGTCTTTATTAAAAAAAAGTTCAAAATCATTATTAAAAGGGAAGAATATATATAAGTTGTTTATATCATTTTGTTTTTCATCTTTAACTATATTTTTACTAATTTATTTTCATTTAAAAAGAAATTCAAAATTACTATTAAAAAAAATTACACATATATCTTTATACATAATTATATGTATATCATTTTGTATTAATCTAGTAGGAGTACACTTTGTATTAATTATAAGAGAAAAGCATAAATGCAATAATAATGAAATAAATAGATAGTAATAATGAGAGAACACATGGTATTTTACTTTTTTTCTTAATTTTTGATATAAAAGGTACTAGGTACTTATAACCAAGTTTATTGAAATGCAATAATAATGAAATAAATGGATAGTAATAATGAGAGAACACATGGCATTTTTATATTTTTTCTTAATTTTTTATATAAAAGATACTAGGTACTTATAACCAAGTTTATTGATTATGTAATTAATTTCAAATATTGAAATACATGAAGGCAGCAATAAGACTTGGAATATATAGATTAATGAGAAATGAGAAAAACAAATATTTTTATTATATCAAAAAATATATATTTATTTTATTAAGTTAAATATTACACTACACATATAAATTTAAAATACAAGGTAAATTAATGTCGAATCAATAAGAAACTCATTATTATATTCCTTTAGTAAAGGCTAATAAAAATCTAAAATACAATAAAAAATTCTTATAATAATAATAATAATAATAATAATAATTCTTATAAAAAATCAATTACAAATCTATCATGAACCTTACTCGGATGAAATTTATAGTTTCCACTTAAACAAATTCAATAACTTTGATATTGGATGAAAAAAGCTCAAAACTAATTACTTAAAAAAACATTAAAAATATTAATAAATAAATATTTTCTCATTATAATTGTGGTTCAAAATCATAATATTGGTTTGAAAAATTTCAACTTGAAAGTTACGAATAGCCAATTTATAAATGAAAACATGAATAAATATCACATAAATCTATTACTTTAATGATTTATAAATGAAAATATAAATATTTTTAAAAAATGATAGGAATTTTGTCATTTTATTATTGTGAACTTTAACCATAAATTTATACTAAAAAGGTTTAAGACATTGAAAGTTTAAAAAATGAATATATTGGGGGATTTTGCTTCTTTGGAAAATTATAAACTCATCATTTTTTATTTTTTTTTATGCACTTTTTATGATGCCATCTAAAACTTTTAAATAAAAAATCATTTAAATTGAAATTGCAAATATCAATTATTAATATTATAAAATGAAATTATAATAAAAATGTTATAAAATATTAAATTTATTTTTACAATGATATTAATTATTTCAATCAAATTATAATAAAAATATTCAAAAATATTAAATTTATTTTTCAGTTTTAATTTAAAATTACAATTTCAATAATTATTAAATTTTAATAATAATAAATACAAAATTTTAAAATATTAAACCTTTTTCTAAAACCATAAAGATTTTTTTTTTTAACACGATACATGCAGCATCTCAAAAAGCTAATGGAATTCGACATCGTACATGCACCATTGAAAAAGCTAACACGTCTTTAAAGAAAAACACTTATTGCATAATAGTGGGCAACGTTTTCAAAGATCCCACCAAATGATTAGCCACGTGCACACCTTAACACGTATTTAAGAATAAACAATCGTTAAATAAATAATGCACAACGATTTTGAACCTTCATTAAAAAAAATAACCACGTGCACGATGAGTAAACAAACACCTATTTAAAGATTGGACCTTTACAACTTACCTTTTGGGAGGAGCATGCAATATGTCCAACGGGCTTTTCCAAGTGTATATATCTTAGATGCCATCCTTCTTACCTAACTAATTATTTTAAAAAGCATTATAGATTTATTTTATTAACTGAGTAGGCATGATGCCCACTAGTAGTGGTAGTGCATTATACTATTTTTTTTTTTTCAAGTGGGCATCATGTGACCAGTAGTTAGTAGTGCATTGTATTTGGAAAGAGCATTTTATGTGGTATTAGATATATTTTATGTGGTATTGGAATGGCCATATAAATTTAGACGAAATTATAATTTTTGTTTTCTTTGAATGTATAAATGGATTTAGTTTGTTGAAAAATCCTTAAGTCACTAGGTCATTCAAATATGCAGATCTAACAAATTTTTATCAGAGGGACTATTTTTTAGTGGGCATCATGTAGTAGTGCATTGTATTTGGGAAGAATATTTCATGTGTTATATTAGGTTGTTTTTTTTAAAAGAAGACTAGTCTATCAAAGATGTGTTGAAGCATTGTTTGGGTTTGAGATTTGTTTTTGTTTTTTAAGGACATTGCACTTATAATTATCAATGAGTTGTTATTTCTTTATGCTA
>ML785500.1:211238-229648 GCA_009831015.1 Picea engelmannii | reverse complement strand
CAATATTAGTCTTTTTCTTTCTTTAACCACAATATAAACCTTCAATGATTTTCAATCAACATTAAATATAGCATCTGTACAATAAATCAATGTATAAACACAATACATCGAATTTTTACGTGGAAACCCAATGTGGGAAAAAAACCATAGAATTTGTTGTCCCTTGGTTATGGAAGAAAGAGAATATTACGGAAGAAAAGGTGAAACATGAACTGTGTGGAAGGAAGGTTGATTGAGATCAGGTTGAAGTGGTTAAAGAAGAAAAAAAGATGGAGTGAAGTCTGAGAGAGAAAGTTGTTGGATGAGGAGATCGAGGAAGACAGATCAGCAAGGAAGGTGGATTGTGGACAACTCAACAATAAGAAAAATCCACCGGTAGATGCTTTGGAGAACCTTACGGGAAGGAAGGAAAGACAAGCTGGCAAAGACCTGAAAACGTAGGTCAAGTTGACCTAGGGCTTTAGACACCTAGGGTTTTGGTATCTAGGGTTTTGACACCTAGGTTTCAGCCTAAGGTTGTCGGTGAGCTATTGTAATTTATAAATAAAGGTCAAGAGGACCTGGGATGGGTTCGTTCATAGTTCGTTGATGTAAATAAGATTGTTTGATGTTAATGTAGAGAGAGAAGTATTGTGTTGTAAGAGCATTCGATATTGTAAGATATTCAGCTGGATGCGAAGATAAACCCTGTAGCTAGGTGCACAGGGAAGGGAGATAGAGAGAAGAGAGAAGGAGAGAATATCTGCAAGCTAAGAGCGCAGATAGAACTGTAATATATCACCTAATATATTATAAAGCATTGTTTTGTGGCGTAGCCCTAGGGAGAGGGTGAACCACGTATATCTTGTCTTGTGAGTGATTGATGTTGTGTTCTTTACTTATGTTACTCTGATGATGCATTAGTATGTTAGATCTGATATATAACTGTGCAAAGTAGGTTTATGCTTGGAAAGAATAATCTGATCTCTATGAGTGGTTGCCTTGATTCCACTTGCATTTCCTCTAGTTGTAAACACATGTGTCCTACGACCTCCTATTGCTACTTTGGGTGAGACTGTACCTGCTTCGCAAGTGTTTTCGAAAGGGCCAATAGTTAGGGCTTGTTGGTGCGCTATTAGAGTTGAACCCTGGGTCTGCCCCTGTGCCAACAAATGGTTCCATTATCGGGACCGGGATCTTCTTGAGGGAATTTCAAGGTAGTTTCCATCGAAGACAGAGATTCAAAAGTGGATAGAATAACAAGAGAAGGACTTTGTATAAGCTTAGAATAAGAACCCTAATATTAGCGTAGAAGACTGGTTGGGAAGGTATATCTTTACTGATATACATGAGATTTTCTTTGGAGAGATTCATAAGAAGCTATACGAGTGGCTGGTCAGATTAGCAGATACCTAGTTTGAGATCAGGTCTACACCTCTTGTGGTTTGGATGTCGGTGTTGATAAAGAAGGTCAACAGAGTTGATAACACCATGTCGAGAGCAGTATATCACTTGTTTGATAGTACCATTGGAGGGTATATCACCGAGTTTTCTATTGACATAGTAGAATCATATAGCCAAGAAGAGAGATATTTCTTTAAGGGGCCTAGAGGAAAATTTTACACTTCTTAAAGTTGAAGATCAATATGTTATTGCATGAGAAGAACATCTTGAAGATACAGTAGTGGGTTAGATTGAAAAAGCTAATGTTCAATAATTCAGACAGCGACAACGACATAGAGGTCAGACACTCGTGTGGTGGGAGAACCTTCAGAGAAGTTCCTCTGGTGAACTTGTTCGAGCAGAGTCACGAACCACCAACATAGGAAGAAGGGTTATACAGTGGAGAAGAAGAATTGTTTTTGAATGAGGAATATTCAGAGTCCGCTAGGGCAGAAGAAGAGAAGACTAAATAACCTCACTAAAAAGAGTTAGAAACTTCAGGGACTGCACAGACTTTTGAAGTAAGTGCTATTACGCCCCCTATTGTTTTAACAGCATTAAGTAAGTAGAGTAACCTACATTATCATAACACTCAGAGCACTGGTACAAGTGGTTTAGTGCACACTCAGTCAGGAAACCTAGGAAGATCTATGGAAGATGAGATGAGATTACCCACCTTTAGAGGAGATGGATCTGAAGATCATGACCAACACTGGTTTCTATATGAAGTTGTATGGAGTATTAATAATGTCGTCGAAGAAGCTGTTAAATGAGCTCAGTTTAGTACTACCCTGAGAGATCGCACACTAAGATGGTACATGAAGTTCATCCAAGGAGTTGTCCAACTGAAACCACCGAAGGAGATTAAGACTATGTTCATTTTTTAATACAAGAAACCCAAGTCGGAATCGCAATGCATCATAGAGTTTAAAGAAATCAAGAAGAAAGTAGTTAAACCTATTTGGGAGTGAGATCAGAGGTTTAAGACCTTGACAAGTCATTTGATTTTTTAGATCCCAGACGAACAGAAAAAGGAATGGTTCATTCATGCCCTCCTACCACACATCAGAGTCCCTCTGATGAAACAAAAGATTGCTTCGTAGGCTGAGGCATTGGAGATCGCTATGAAACTAGAGTCGACCCCTATTGCAAAATCCAGCTCAGGTATGAGTCAAATATTGAGTCATCTAACTAGATTATTACTGCAGGTCAAAGATATGATGAAGGATAAGGGAAACGATAAACTAGAGTACATCTAGTGTATCATATGAAAATCAGAGGCCATGATAAGGAGAACTATCCCCTATTTCACGAATACTTATCTTCTGGAGCTCTGATCCCTTTAAAGCAAGTTACTCTACCTTGGTGCGAGGTATGTAGAAACAAAAATCACCCTAGAGAATGATAGTACATGAAAAAGTATGTTCAGACACCTACGAACCTCTACTGCACATTTTGTAAATCTGTGGGTCATGATGAGAAGGATTGTAGAGCTTATGACCTCTTGCATGAAAGATCAAGGGATATCTACAAATTTCAAGGTGAAGTACAATAAGAAGAGAACACTACGTAGTATAATTCCCCTGGAAGAGGAAACTTCAACCCTCATGGTGGATTCAGAGGAAGAGGACGAGGAGGTGGTATGGGTCGAGGTTGAGGCCAAATCATTTGTTATAACTACACACAACTAGGTCATTTGGCAAGGGACTATCAAAACTATTGTACCACTTGCAGTTATTGTAACTCATTTGAACATGTCATAGAATATTTCCATGCACTATTAGCCAAACTTCAGGAACGACGAGGAGGAAACCAACAAGTACAAATAATCACAGTAGAACCTCGTGGAGAAGATCCCAAAGTCATTTTTATCACTAGAGGAGGCGTTGCTATAGGAGAAGACAGGGTGACTCCAGAGAAGACTACAGAACAATAAGGAGTCAGAAAATATGCGGAGAAGACACAAGAGTTTGATCCAAAGAGAGAGAAGTAGACATTTGAAGAGGAAATAAAATAATTCAAGAGAGATCAAGCTTCTTCATCAAAGGCTTGACCAGATGTAAGAAAATGTGGAATGCCTATGGAATTTGATCAGACTGCTTCGGCCAAAGAAGGAAAAGAGGTAAGTAAGCTCATGGAATTCTTATGCACTTGCATTAATTTGATAAAGGATGAGAGCGTTGTACAAGAGCTACAAAATTTGATCAGACAGTATGAGATAAGAAGGGTAGATCCTCTACTGAATAAAACAATACATCAACTATCCAAAAAGAGAAGGACAAATAAGGAACTACACCTTAATGTTCAAATTGGATATTATGATATAGATTATGTGGTCCTCGACTTAGATTCGGAGGTCAATGTCATGATGAAGCAGACCTGGGCACTGATGGGAAAACCTAAGTTGATCTATTCCCCCATCAAGCTTAGGATGGCCAATAAACAAGCTATGAGCCCTCTCGAAATACTAGAACATGTCCATGTGGACATCGATGGGGTCAGAACATTTGTGGACTTCAAGGTGATTGAGATAGTCGATGATAAATGTCCTTATCCCGCATTGTTAGGAATTGATTCAGATTTCAACAATTCTACTGTTGTTGACTTGAAGAAAATAAGAATGATGTTTGAAGGTGATGGCCTTAGGGTCATCACACCTTTGGATCTTGATGAAGGTCCCAGATACATAGAGCCCATTAGAGAAGAAGACCGTGCATATGAGTTGGAGAATATATACCAACTGACAACAAGACAATAAGATTACATTAATCCTACAACAGATGGGAATTTAAGCTGGCGAAGCGACAACGCATGTTCATCAGACTCAAAAGAATCACTAGAGAACTAGTAGAACAAAATGTATGAAGTATATGCATAGAGATGTGCTAGACTGACCATATATGTTCGTTGGATCGACACAACAGTAAGTAATTTACCCACATTTGATGGTTTGAATCACTTAGAAACTTTCTTACTAGAATTTCAAGAAACTGTACTAGTACAACAAAGACTGTTGGCACTAGATGAGGGTTTGAAAGATACTCCGGAAATATGGTGGGGAACATATAAAAGGAACATCGCAAACTGGATACAATGTCGCACTTTGATAACAACGTGATTTTCAGAACAATTCGAAGGATGCAATGTTAGGGACACAGGTCAAAGCTGTCTGAAATACCATGTGCGAGGTTGTGAGGAGGCCTGGAGAAACATTCCTCAAGAGTAGTGGGTGCATAAATTCATCAATACTCTAGACACAATGCCTATCAATTGGTACCTTCAATCGGAATTGTGCCTCACCACTGCGGATTGGCAAGGTATGACTCATAATTTTGTAGCTACATTTTTATTTGAGAGTCGACACCCTCTGGTAGATCAAGATTTACAGGTTGTAATACAGAGAGTCTTTAAGGAGGCACCTAGCCTCCCTATGGAGCAAGAAGACAATGAATAAACTACACCTCTTCAGAAATTGCAAGGAAGTTACAATATAAACGTCGATGAAGACGATGATCCTAGAAATGTGAACATCGCAGAAACTGAAGGATAGAGAGACATAGAAGGACCAGGAGTCGAACTACCTTTTATTGGATAGCCAATCAAAATCAATAAAGTTAATATTGGAATAGAGCAAGCACCTAAGCTTGCTAATGTTGGAGATTACTGGGATGATTCCACTTTTGATAAGATCACAGAGTTACTGCAGGAATATCAGGACTTGTTTCCAACCAAGTTCACTGATATGAAGGGCATTAAAGGGCCCATGGGAGAGATGAAGATCCCCTTGAAACCATATGCTAGGCCAATTAAACAGAGACCCTACAGATTGAACCCTAAATATAAGGAGAAAGTGAATATTGAATTAGACAGAATGTTGGAAGCAAGAATCATAGAACCTGTTGAAGAATTAGAGTGGATTATCCCTATGGTGGTTCAGGATAAGAAAATAGGAGAGATCATAATTTGTGTAGATCTCAGGAAGTTGAATGATGCATGTATACATGATCCATTCCCTACATTGTTTACTGACGAAGTGTTAGATAACGTGGGAGGACAAGAATTCTACTCCTTCACCGATGGATTTTCAGGATACCATCAGATCAGGATTGCCAAAGAAGATCGCCATAAGACCACGTTTGAAACATAATGGGGATCCTACCAATATACAATGATGCCTTTTGGATTGAAGAATGCACCAGCCATATTTTCTAGGGTGGTGGTCGAAGCATTCAAGGAGTTTTTACATAAATTTCTGGAAGCATGTTTTGATGATTGGACTGTTTTTAGCTTATTACAAAATCATATTGAATGTTTAAGACTAATGTTGGATAAGTGTAGGAAATGTCAAATTGTCGTGAATACGAAGAAGTGCATCTTCTTTTCACCCTTTGGAGTGTTGTTGGGCCATATTGTGTGTAAGCAGGGATTGCTGGTAGATCCATCTAAGATTGCCATTATTGTCAATTTACCCTCTCCTACTTCATTCAAACAACTATGCACTGCGTTGGGACATGCCAGATACTACAGGAAGTTCATTAAGGGCTATGCACAAATCATAGCACCCATGGAGAGTATTTTGAAGAAATATTGTCAGTTTCACTGTATAGAAGAATGTCAGCAGAGTTTTGACAAACTAAAACAGAAAATGGTTACTGCGCCTATTCTGGTTTTCCCAAATTGGAGCAAGGAATTTCATGTGCATGTCGATGCATCCTCTGTTGCATTAGGAGTAGTTTTAGCACAACCAGGAGCAGGAGATATTGACCACCCGTTAGCCTTTTCTAGCAGGAAGCTCTCAACATCTAAAATAAATTACACCACCATCGAGAGAGAAGGGTTAGAGATGGTGTATGTGTTGCAAAAGTTTCGTCGTTACTTGTTAGGAGGACACTTTAAGATGTTAACTGATCACTCGGTGTTGAAATACCTAGTTAAAAATCCAGTGTTGGGGGGAAGGATATGTAGATGGCTTTTGTTATTTCAGGAATATGATTTTGAAAATGTGGTAAATCCAGGAAGGATGAACAAGGGACCTGGCCACTTGTCTAGGTTGGAACATGGAGAGGAACCTACTAGTTTGGAGGATACATTGTTGGATGCATAGTTGTTGGACATTATAAAGTTTGATGATCAATTCACCGAGATAGTTCAGTTCCTATCAACAGGAATA
Source organism: Picea engelmannii (assembly GCA_009831015.1). Classification (NCBI taxonomy): domain Eukaryota; kingdom Viridiplantae; phylum Streptophyta; class Pinopsida; order Pinales; family Pinaceae; genus Picea; species Picea engelmannii. The sequence continues at coordinate 223,056 of ML785500.1, read as the reverse complement.
GAACTTCGCAAATACACAGTCATTCAGAAGAAACAACTGGTAGTGCATGTTGTAGATTTTTCGCTTATAGATGGACAACTATATAAGATGGGACCTGATGAGATCCTGAGAAGATGTGTTATGGAGGCAAAATGACCATTGATTTTAGTAGAATCTCATGAAGGAATCATAAGAGGACACTATGCAGGAAAAGCAACAGTGCATAAGGTTCTTAGAGTTGGCCTTTGGTGGCCCACCTTACACAGAGATGCTAAAGAATACTATAGAGGCTATGATGTAAGCCAAATAGTTGGGAAACCTTCCAGAAGATATGAAATGTCGATAGCACCCCATCTAACCTTACAATCAGTTTATAAATGGTCCATTGACTTTGTGGGACATATAAACCCACCAGGGAAGCACACAGGAGCCAGATAAATCATCAGTGCGACATAGTATTTAACCATATCGGCAGAGGCAAGAGAAGTTAAGGAATGTAGTGCAACTACAACTGCGCATTTCATATTTGATGATATCATAACCATGTTTGGATGCCCAAATATCCTCATGAGTGATCAAGATACACATTTTATTAATAGGACTATTGAAGCCTTGACTCAGGAATTTGAAGTTCACCATCAGAAGAGCACCCCATACCACCCGCAAGAGAATGGTATGGTTGAAGCCTTCAACAAGATCTTGGAGACAATGCTGACGAAGATTTGTAGTGTAAACATAGATGACTAGGATTTGAGAGTACCAGCAGTTTTATGGGCCTATAGAACCACTTGTAAGAAACTAACAATGCAGACTCTCTTTAAGTTGGTCTATGGCCTAGAAGCAATTGTACCCATGGAATATTTAGTCCCTAGCTTAATAATTGCAGCCTTTATAGATATGGATGACACTGGTGTTGTTCCATAGAGTCTCGCATAGTTGGTCAAACTAGAAGAATACAGATTTATTGCAGGATTTCATCAGCAGGTTCAGAAGGAATGAGAAAAGGCCTACCTTGACAAACATATCAAGAAGAAAGAATTTAAGCAAGGAGATCTAGTATTGGTATATGATAGCAAGTTCATGAAGCATTTAGGGAAGTTCAGAACACATTGGTTGGGGCCATATGAGGTTGCCTATGTTACAGAAGGAGGAGTTGTGCATCTAAATACTTTGAATGGGGAGTGGATGGAAGGATTGGTGGATGGGAGTTGGTTGAAATTGTACTATGACAACCAACTGCCTCACATCTCTTGGTAAAAATAGAAGGAGAAGGGTCTAGGTACTAGGTGCAATTGAGACTGGGTACCAAACACAAGGAAGACAGTCTACACACAGGATGGAGGAACAGAGCAGGAATCACAGGTTGCACTGCCCAGTCTGAAGTTGAGGTACAGTAGAGGATTCAGATCAGAGTGCCTCGGGACTAGTCACAGGTGAGTGTTGGGGGCCTGTTGGCCCTTGGTTATGGAAGAAAGAGAATATTATGGAAGAAAAGGAGAAACGTGAACTGTGCGGAAGGAAGGTTGACTGAGATTAGGTCAAAGTGGTTAAAGAAGTAGAAAATATGGAGCGAAGTTCGAGAGAGTAAGTCGTTGGATGAGGAGATCGAGGAAGATAGATCAACAAGAAAGGTGGATCATGGAAAACTCAGCAAGTGGAAAAATACACCGGTAGATGATTTGGAGAACCTTGTGGGAAGGAAGGAAAAACAAGCTGGTGAAGCCCTGAAAACATGGGTCAAGTTGACTTAAGGTTTTAGACACCTAAGGTTTTGGTATCTAGGGTTTTGACACCTAGGTTTCGGCCTAAGGCTGTTGGTGAGATATTGTAATGTATAAATAAAGGTCAAGAGGACCTGGGATGGGTTCATTCAGAGTTCGTTGATGTAAAGAAGAGTAGTTGATGTTAATGTAGAGAGAAAAGTATTGTGTTGTGAGATAATTCGATATTGTAAGATCTTCAGCTGGGTGCAAGATCAACCCTACAGTTGGGAGTTGGCCCTTGGGTATGGAAGTAATAAAATATTAAGGAAGAAAAGATGGAATGTGAACTGCGCGAAAGACATAGTGATTGATACTGGGTCAAAGTGAGCAGAAGAGAAGAAAATATGGACCAAAGTAATAGAAAGCAAGTCGTTGGATGAGGATATCGAGAATGACATATCAGCAAGGAAGATGGATCGTGGACAAATCAGCAAGAGGAAAAATCCATCCTTGGGTGCTTTGGGGCATCGCGTGAGAAGGAAGGAAAGACAGGCTGGCAAAGCCCTGAATGTGCGGGTCAAGCTGACCTAGGGTTTAAGACACCTAGGGTTTTGGTTTCTAGGGTTTTGACACTTAGGTTTCGGCCTAAGGTTGTCAGTGAGTCATTGTAATGTATAAATAAGAACCTAGATGAGGGAAGAGGGTTCGATGAAGATTCCCAAGTTTTTTATTGTTATGAGTGATTATTGTAGTGAGAGAGAGAGGCATTGAGCAGTGAGGAAAGTTTTTGTTGTAAGATCTTCAGTTGGTTGTGAAGATCAACCCTGCAGATGGGTGCACAGGGAGGGAAGAAAGAGAGAAAGATCTGCTAGCTAAGAGCACAAATAAGAACTGTATTCTTTCATCTTAATATACTATAAAGAACAATTATGTGGACGTATCCCTAGGGAGAGGGTGAACCACGTATATCTTGGTGTTGTGTGTGATTGATGTTGTGTTCTCTTGTTTTTGATATTTTTTTATTCCATTACTGTGTTAGATCTGACAGATAAATGTGTGAGGTAGGACTAAGTTGATAACTGACATCTAGATGTTGTGTTGTTCTTGTATTGGATCCACTTGGTATTCAATTTGGTTGTAGACATTTGTGTCCTGCAACCCCCCATAGCTACTTCAGGTGAGACTACATATGCCTTGTAGGTTCTACCGAAAGGGCCAGTAGTTAGGGCTTGTTGGTGTGCTCTTGGAGATGAACCCTGGGTCTGCCCCTATGCCAACAAATGTTGTCGTTGTCGAGACCGGGATATTCTTAAGGGAATGTCAAGGTGGTTTCCATCAAAGACAGAGATTCAGAAGTGGATAGAAGACAAAGAAAAGAACTTTGTTGAAGCCCAGAACAAGAAACCTAAGTTTAGCACTGAGGACTAGTTGGGAAGGTATATCTTTACTGATATACACGAGATTTTTTTTGGAGGAATTAATCAAGAGATATACGAGTGGCTAGTTAGGTTAGCAAACACCCAGTTTGAGATTAGATCTAGACCACCTGTGGTTTGGACGTCAATGTTAATCAAGAAGGTCAAGAGAGTTAATAACACCATGTCGAGAGTAGTAGATCGGTGGTTTGATAGAACCATTGGAGGATATATCACTGGGTTTTTTGTTGACAGTGTAGAATTGTATAGTCAAGAAGAGAGATACTTCTTCAAGGGACCTAGAGGAAAATTTTTACAATTTTTGAAGTTGAGGATCAAGATGTTATTGCATGAGAAGAACATATTGAAGGTACAATAGTTGGTCCGGTTGAATAGCTAATGTTCAAGAATTCAGACAGCGACAACGATGCAGAGGTGGGACATATGTGCAGTGGAAGAATATTCAAAGATGTCCCTCTGGTGAAATTGTTCGAATAGAACCATGAACCACTGGTACAATACAAAGGGTTTTACAGTGGAGAAGAAGAAGAACCGGTGAATGAGGAATATTCAAAATCTTCTAGGGATGAAGAAGGAAAAACTAAGGAACCTCGTCGAGAAGAGTCACAAACTTCAGGAACTACACAGACCGTTGAAGTAAGTATTATTACTCCTCTTGTTGGTTTAGCAGCATTAAGCAATCACAGTAATCAGAGTCACCAGAGTGCTCAGAGAACTATCACTAGAAGTCCACCACATACTCAGTCAGGAAACCTAGGAAGATCTATGGCAGATGAGATGAGGTTACCCACCTTCAGAGGAGATGGATCTAAAGATCCTAATCAACATCGGTTTCTATGTGAAGCTGTGTGGAGTAATAATAATGTTACCTACAAAGCTATTAAACGAGCTCAGTTTAGTACTACCCTGAGAGACCGCGCACTGAGTTAGTACATGAAGTTTGTCCAAGGAGTTGTCCAGCCAAAACTGCTGAATGAGATTGAGACTGCGTTGATTATAGAATTCAAGAAACCTAAGTTGGAATCACAATGCATTACAGAACTAAATGAAATCAAGCAGAAAGTAGCTGAACTTGTTTGGGAGTTTGATAAGAGGTTTAAGACCTTTACAGGCCATTTGAGCTTTCAGATCCCAGATGAGCAGAACAAGGAATGGTTCATTGCTTCCCTCTTACCGCACATCAGAGTCCCTGTGATGCAAAAAAACATTGCTTCATAGGCTGAGGCATTGGATATCGCCATGAAACTAGAATCAACTCCTATGGCATAATCGAGCTCAGGTATGAGTCAAATCTTGAGTCAACTAACTAGTTTATCTCTGCAGGTCGAAGCTATGAATAAAGACAAGGGAAAAGATAAAATAGAAGATATCTGGTGCATTATATGCAAATCATAAAGCCGTGAAAATGAGCATTGTCCCCTATTTCATGAGTATTTGGAATTTGGAGCCCCGAGTCCTTTAAATCAAGTTACCTTACCATGGTGTGAGGTATGTAGAAATAGACATCGCCCTGGTGAATGCTATTACCTACAAAAATATGTTCAGACACCCAAAAATCTGTATTGCACGTTCTTTAAATCGATAGGGCATGATGATAGGGATTGTAGGGCCTATGGCCTCATGCTTGAAAGGTCAAGGGATATATACAAAATTCAAGGTGAAGTACAACAAGAAGGAAACACTACGCAGTATAATTCTCCAAGAAGAGGAAACTTCAACCCTCGCAGTGGATTCAGAGGAAGAGAACGAGGAGGAGGTATGGGTCGAGGTAGAGGCCAAATCATTTGTTATAACTGCGCACAACCAGGACATTTAGCAAGGGACTGTCATAACCCTTGTACCACGTGTAGTTACTACAAATCATTCGAACATGTTATTAAGGAATGTCCAACATTGTTGGCTAAGCTTCAGGAAAGACGGGGTGCAAACCCGCAAGTGCAATTGATATACGTTGAACCTCACGGAAAGGATCCCAGAGTCATTATTATCACTAGAGGAGGCACTGTTAGAGGAGAAGATAGAGTGAGCCAAGGAAATACTACAAAAGAATCAGGGGTGTAGAAAGTTGCAGAGAAGACACAAGTGTTTGATGCAAAGAAAGAAAAACAAATATTTGAGGAGGCAAGAAAAGAATTTAGGAGAGACCAAGGTCCTTCATCAAAGAAAAGACTAGAAGTAAGAGAATGTGGAATGCCCCTAGAATTTAATCAGTCTTCTCTGCCAGGAGAAGGGAAAGAGGTAAGTAATCTCATGGAATTCTTACATAATTGCATTAAGTTGATTCAGGATGAAAGCGATGTACAAGAGCTACAAAATTTAATCAGACAATATGATCTAGGAAAGATAGATCCCTTGATGAATAGAGCAGTACACCAAGTCTCTAAAAAGAGAAGGACAAATAAGGAACTTCACTTGAATACTCAAATTGGAGAGTGTGATATAGACTATGTGGTCCTCAACTTAGGGTCGGAGGTCAATGTCATGACGAAGAAAACCTGGGCATTGATGGGGAAACCTAATTTGATCTATTCCCCTATCGGGATTAGGATGGATAATAAGCAAGTTGTAATCCCCTTTGGAAGATTGGAACATGTCCCTGTGGACATCAACGAAGTAAGGATGTTTGCATACTTCAAGGTGATTGAGATAGTTTATGATAGTTGTCCTTACTCTGTGTTGTTAGGAATTGATTGGGCTTTCAATAATTCCATTGTGGTTGATTTAAAGAAAAGAAGAATGACGTTTGAAGAAGATGGCCTTAGGGTCATTGCACCTTTGGATCTCGATGAAGGTCAGAGATACACAGAACCCATCAGAGAAGAAGACCGCACATATGAACTAGAAAACATATACAAATTAACGACCAGGTAGCAGGACTAAATTAATCCTACAGCAGATGGGAACCTAAGTTGGCAAAGTGACAACTCATGTTCATCAGATTCAAAAGAAGCAATGGATAAATGGGAGAACAAAATGTATGAAGTATCTAAAAGGAGATGTGCTAGATTAACCAGAGAAGTTCATTGGATCGGCACAACAGTAAGTAACTTTCCCACCTTTGATGGTCTAAATCATTTAGAAGCATTCATGTTAGACTTTGAAGAAATTGTACCAACACAACAAAGATTGTTGGCAATGGAGGAGGCCTTGAAAGAAACTCTAGCAAGATGGCGGGGTACACACAAAAACAACATTACAGACTGGGTACAATGTCTCACTTTGATGACAGTGTGGTTTTCATAGCAAGTAGAAGGCTTCGAAGTTAGGTACATAGGTCAAAGTTGTCTGAAGGACCATGTGAGAAGTTACGAGGAAGCCTGGAGCAGCATTCCTCAAGAGAAATGGGTGCACAAATTCATCAACACACTGGACACAACCCCTATCAATTGGTATCTTCAAGAAAAACTACATCTCATCACTGCAGATTGGGAAGGTATGACTCGGAACTTTGTAACTACCTTTTTATTTGAAATCCAATATCCTATAGTGGATCAAGTGTTACAGATTGTAAGATCGAAAGTATTTGAGGAGGCACCTAGCCTCCCTTTAGAACAAGAAGAGGATGAATGGACTGCGCATCTCCAAAAACTGCAAGGTTGTTACAATATCAATGATGACGAAGAAAATGACCCTAGGAAGGTGAAAATCACCGAAACAGAAAGCCAAAGAGACATAGAAGGACCAGGAATTGAGCTACCTTTCATTGGAAAACCAATTAAAATAAAAACAAAGTCAATATTGGAATAGAGAAAACTCCGAAGCTTGCAAATGTTGGAGATTACTGGGATGTTGCCACTATGGACAAGATCACAGAGTTACTGCATGAATATTAGGACTTGTTTCCAATCAAGTTCATTGATATGAAGGGCATTAAAGGACCCATGGGAGAGATGAGGATCCCTTTGAAACCAAATGCAAGGCCATTCAAACAAATACCCTACAGATTGAACCCTAAATATAAGGAGAAAGTGAAGATTGAACTCGACATAATGTTGGAAGCAGGAATCATAGAACCTGTTGAAGAGTCAGAATGGATTAGCCCTATGGTGGTGCAAGATAAGAAGACCGAAGAGATCAGGATCTGTGTAGATCTCAAGAAGCTTAATTATGCTTGTTTGCATGACCCATTCCCTACACCATTTACTGACGAAGTGTTAGATAATGTAGGATTACATGAGGTGTATTCTTTTACAGATGGATTTTTAGGATACCATCAGATCCAGATTGCCAAGGAAGATCGCCATAAGACCACATTTTCCACAGAATGGGGATACTACCAATATATAGTTATTATGTTTGGATTGAAGAATGCACCAAACATCTTTTCTAGGGTGGTGGTCGAAGCGTTCAAGGAGTTTTTACATAAATTTATGGAAGCATATTTTGATGATTGAACTGTTTTTATATCATTACAAAATCATATTGAATGTTTAAGACTGATGTTGGATAAGTGAAGGCAATGTCAAATTGCCTTGAACCTAAAGAAGTGCACTTATTTTCACCCTTTGGAGTGTTGTTAGGTCATATTGTGTGTAAACAGGGACTGCTAGTAGACCTATCTAAGATTTCCATTATAGTTGATATGTCCCCTCCTACTTCAGTCAAATAGTTGCGCATTGCGCTAGGACATATTGGATACTATAGGAAGTTCATTAAAGTCTATGCATAGATCACATCACCCATGGAGAATATTTTGAAGAAATATTGTCAGTTTCATTGGACAGAAGAATGCCAACAGAACTTCGACACACTAAAACAAAAAATGGTTACTGCGCCTATCCTAGTTTTCTCATATTGGAGCAAGGAATTTCACGTGCATGTCGATGCATCTTCTATTACATTAGGATTTGTGTTAGCACAATCGGGAGCTGGAGACATTGACTACCCGTTATCCTTTTCTAGAAGGAAGCTATCAACAACTGAGAGTAATTACACCACCATTGAGAGAGAAGGGTTAGCCATGGTGTATGTGCTGGAGAAGTTTATCCACTACTTGTTGGGAGGACAATTTAAACTGTTTACTGGTCACTTTGCACTGAAATACCTAGTCAACAAGCCAATGTTGGGGGGGATAATATGCAGATGGATTCTGCTATTTCAGGAACATGATTTCAAGATCGTGGTTAAACCAAGGAGAATGAACAAAGGACCTAACCACTTGTCAAGGTTGAAAAAATAAGAGGAACCTACTAGTCTGGAGGATACACTATGGGATGCATAGTTGCTGGCCATTAAAAAGATTGATGACCAATTCACCGAGATAGTCCAGTTTCTGTCAACAGTAATGGAACCATAGTGAATATTCAATCCCCCAGAAGAAACAGTTGGCAGTGCATGCTGCAGATTTTTCACTTATAGTCAGACAACTATATAAAATGGGACCCGATGTGATCCTAAGGAGATTTGTTATGGAAGCAGAACAACCATTGATTTTAGTAGAATCTCGTGAAGGCATAGTAGGAGGACACTACGTAGGAAAAGAAACAACGTAGAAGGTTCTTAGAGTTGTCCTCTAGTGGCCTACTTTACATAGAGATGCTAAGGACTACTACAGAGCCTGCGATGTATGCCAAAGAGTTGGGAAACTATCCAAAAGAGATGAAATGCCTTAGCACCACAACTGACTATTGAAGGAAAATCTTCCTGTAGACATGTAGATCTCCTCAAAGATCTAGACTCTTAACTCTAAGATAGAAAGTGCTTATCATGGTCACTAACTTCTTTTTATGCCTACACAAAATAATGCATGAAGAGGAAGGAGGAAAGACGTACCTTTTACCAGTGTTTGTCCCTGCACGCTCCGAGTTGAACTCCAATCTTGAGCTCCTCGATAAGCCCTGTAGACAAACAAAGTACAACCACTTCCTATTCTATCGAGATTAGTTTGAAGTGGACCTATCCACTTAGAGACAAATTCATGTAATGTCAAACACAAATTAGAAAGAAACATGCCAAGCATATTACATTAATGAGGACAAAATGTTACTTAGAGCCATAGATGTGAGTGTAGAAATTTCATCAAGTTCTCCTTGCCTAACCCTTGCTCAAAAGCTCCACGATTGGAATCACGATAGCTTCGATGATTAGCCTCCACTTCACTGTGTGTTCCTATGAGATCATAGGTTTCATGCTTCTCATCCCTTCTCCAAATATCACTTATGAGATCATGAGTTTGGTATGATTCTCCATCCAGATCCCCCTTTCACCATGAGAAAGCCTGGTTATATAGGTTTAGAGAGGCTCAACCACTTGAGATATCTTTGGGGTAAGTTGAGGATTTTCCTCCTTGAGTTAGGGATCTTCCCTAAGATCATGGCTGGACTAGGGATTCGAATCCAACTACCTTCCAAGATTGAAAAGATCTTTCCCCTATTCTTCTCAACAAACCAACTGCTGCCCAGAATAGACAACACTCCCTCAAAAGGGTCATCAGAGCATTATAGCGCTCCCCGGTAGGCTTTAGAGGGGCGCCAACACTCCCAAAAGTAGTATCACTCCTCCAAAAGGGCATAGGTAGTATTATAACGCTCCCATATAGTGTATAGGGGGGTGCCAACACTCCTAAGAGAGGTATAGGGGAGCGCTCTCCTCTAAAAAATCAGTTTTTTGGGTTCTTTCAGATGGCAAGAGGTTCATAAGCCTAGTTAACCATTCCTCCTCTTCCAAACCAAGTGTTTGATGTGTTTCAAGTGTCCTTCTCATGTCATTATAGGCACAACATAGGCATCATGGTAGAATGCTTTCCTTGACACTTGCGACACTTGTGAGCAAAATGCAACACTTGCGACACTTGTAATGACGACACTTGCGACACTATCGAAGTGAGTAATTTTGATGTGTAACACTAACCCTACAAGCATTTGAGAAATGGGCCATTGATTTCATGGGACCTATAAACCCATCAAGAAAGTGCATAGGAGCAAGTTACATAATCACTGCGACATAGTACTTGACTAGATGGGCCGAAGCAAGAGCAGTTAAGGACTTTAGTGCAACTACAGCTATGTGCTTCATATTTGATGACATCATAACCAGGTTTGGATGCCCGAAGATCCTTATGAGTGATCAAGGCACACATTTCATCAATAAGACTGTTGAATCCTTGACTGAGGAATTTGTATTCCATCATCAAAAGAGCACACCCTGCCATCCACAAGTGAATGGGACAGTTGAAGCATTCAATAAGATCTTGGAGATAGTGTTGATGAAGATCTGTAGTGTGAACAGGGATGAATGGGATTTAAGAGTACCAGAAGTACTATGGGCCTATAGAACCACTTGCAAGAAGCTAACAATACAGACCCCCTTTAAGTTGGTTTATGGTCTCGAAGCAGTTGTCCCGATGGAATATTTGGTCCCAAGCTTAAGAATCACAACCTTTACAGATATGGATGACACTGGCGTTGTTCAAGAGAGACTCACGTGATTGGTTGAACTAGAAGAAGATATATTTATTGTAGGATTTTCATCAGTAGGTATAGAAGGAAATAGAAAAGGCCTACCATGACAAACACATCAAGAAGAAGGAATTTAAGCAAGGCGATTTGGTACTGATATACGACAACAAATTCATGAAGCATCCAGGGAAGTTCATAACACATTGGCTGGGGCCATATGAGGTTGTCTATTGTTGGTTGTGGAGCCTGATTATCTTCCTGATTCATAGGTCCTTGTTTTCAACCGTGTTTATACCCCATGAAGTATTTACACCCCAGAAGTATGTACACTCTTCCACGCGAGGGAGTCTAGAGGGGGGGTACCCCCTCTACGGGGTCTGGAGGGTCCATCCCCCCGGCTGGGGGGTCTGGGGGAAAGCGGGCCCCCAGCAGGCGTTCGGGGGTAGCGTCCCTTGATGGGGGTTCAGGGGCGAAGCCCCCGAAGCAAAAATTTCCTTGTAAAAGTATATTGTAATTTCATTGTAAATCTGGACCGTTCATTATAAGGTCGCAGATCTAACGGTAGAGATTATGTTAGGCTTTTTTTCCCTAGAAGGCAACCCTCTTTTATGAAGGAAATGTATTACGGCTATGTATGATGGTGAATATTGTATTATGAGAGAAGAAACTATGAGAGAAAGAAGAGGAAGTTACAACGGGTTTTGCTGTAGGTTGTATCCCTTCATTTGTTGGATAATAATAAAGGAAGGACCTGGCAATTTCTCTGGTGGACGTAGCCCACACTGGGTGAACCACGTAAATCTGTGTCTCTCTTGTATTGTGTGTCTTCTGTGTTTTTTTTCTGCATTTGTTTTATTTTATTGCTCCGTGGTCCTGTTTTTCTAACAACTGGTATCAGAGCATAAGGTAACTCGCAGGAAAAGAGGGTTCCCGGTTCGAGTGGGAGAAATGTCGGAAGATGGAAAGTTTAGGGTCGAGAAATTTAATGGCCAAAACTACCAGTTATGGAAGATGTAGATGGAAGACTATTTATATCAGAAGGATCTATTCCTACCATTGAGTGGAGTAGCAAAGAAGCCAGCGGCCATGAAGGACGAAGAATGGGAGATTCTTGATAGAAAGGCTCTAGGAACGATACGGCTGAGCCTGGAAGCGTTGGTGGCTTTCAATATTTCGAAAGAAAAGACAACGAAGGGTTTGATGGACGTGTTGGCCAAATTGTATGAAAAACACTCGGCGTCGAATAAGGTATTTCTAATGAAGAGATTATTTAATATGAAGATGTCATAAGGTGGGTCTGTTG
>ML785500.1:182583-208306 GCA_009831015.1 Picea engelmannii | reverse complement strand
CTCAGCCTTCCATTCGAAGACTAAGCATATACAGTTGAGGTACCACTTCATATGATCCGCCTTGGAAGATGGACAATTGAAGTTGGAAAAGATACACACTAGCTAGAATCCTGCATATATGTTAACAAAGGGAGTAACCAAGGAGAAACTGAGTTCTTGCTCAGTTTCAGTTGGTCTTCAAGAATGAAGATGAAGATGAGAAATTTGCCAGGTCCAAGAAGGTTCAGAGTCCAGCATATACAGTAGTGATGGAGTTGTTGAGATCAGTATCCAAGTGGGAGATTGTTGGTTGTGGAGCCTAATTATCTTCCTGATTCAGAGGTCCTTGTTTTCAGTCGTGTTTATACCCCATGAAGTATTTACACCCCAGAAGTATGTACACTCTTCCACGCGGGGGAGTGTAGAGGGGGGGTACCCCCTCTGTGGGGTCCAGGGGGTCCATCCCCCCGGCTGGGGGATCTGGGGGCAAGTGGGCCCCCAGTGGGGGTTCGGGGGCGAAGCCCCCGAAGCAAAAATTGCCTTGTAAAAGTATATTGTAATTTCATTGTAAATCTGGACCGTTCATTATAAGGTCGCAGATCTAACGGTAGAGATTATGTTAGGGTTTTTTTCCCTAGAAGGCAACCCTCTTTTATGAGGGAAATGTATTACAGCTATGTATGATGGTGAATATTGTATTATGAGAGAAGAAACTGTGAGAGAAAGAAGAGGAAGTTACAGCGGGTTTTGCTGTAGGTTGTATCCCTTCATTTGATGGATAATAATAAAGGAAGGACCTGGCAATTTCTCTGGTGGACGTAGCCCACACTGGGTGAACCACGTAAATCTGTCTCTCTTGTATTGTGTGTCTTCTGTGTTTTTTTTCTGCATTTGTTTTATTTTATTGCTTCGCGGTCCTGTTTTTCTAACATCTATGTCATGGAAGGAGGATTTGCACAGTTGAAGACCTTGAATGGAGAATGGAAGGAAGGCTTGGTGAACGGGATTCGGTTGAAACTATACTCTGACAGCCAGTTGTCTCGCAGCCATCAGTAAGAGAAAAAGAGGAAGGGTCCAGGTACCAGTTGCAATTGAAACTAGGTACTAGACACAGAAAAGACAGTTTGCACACAATGGGTGAGGAGAGAGCAGAAAGCACAGGCTGCTCCATGCAGCCTGAAGTCCAAGAAAAAAAGAAGGTTCGGGTATGAAGTTCCTTGGGATGAGTCACAGGTGAGTGTTGGGGGCTTGTTGGCCCTTGGGTATGGAAGTAAGCAAAGATTAAGGCAGAAAAGATGGAATGTGAATTGTGCGGAAGACACAATGAATGATACTGGGTCGAAGTGAGCATAAGAGCAGAAAATACTGAGCAAAGTAAGAGAAATAAATATGTTGGATGAGGAGATCGAGGGTGATAGATAAAAAAGGAAGATGGATCGTGGACAACTCAGCAAGCGAAAAAATCCATCGTTGGATGATTTGGGGAACCGCGTGAGAAGGAAGGAAAGACAGGCTGGTGAAGCCCTAAAAATGTGGGTTAAGTTGATCTAGGGTTTTAGACACCTAGGGTTTTGGTATCTAGGGTTTTGACACTTAGGTTTCAGCCTAAGGTTGTCAGTGAGTCCTTGTAATGTATAAATAAGAACCTAGATGAGGGAAGAGGGTTTAGTGAAGATTCCCAAGTTTGTTATCGTTATGAGTGATTATTGTAGTGAGAGAGAGAGGAATTGAGCAATGAGGGAATTCTATGTTGTAAGATATCCAGCTAGGTGAGAAGATCAACCATGTAGCTGGGTGTGCAGGGAGGGAAGACAGAGAGAAAGAGAGAAAGATCTGTTAGCTAAGAGAACAGATAAGAGTTGTATGCTTTTATATTAATATATTATAAAGCATAGTTCTGTGGACGTAGCCCTAGGGAGAGGGTGAACCATGTATATCTTGGTGTTGTGTGTGATTGATGTTGTGTTCTCTTGTTCTTGATATGTTGTTATTCCATTATTGTTTTATATCTGACAGATAAATGTGCAAGGTAGGACTAAGTTGATAACTAACATCTAGATGCTATGTTGTTCTTGTATTGGATCCACTTGGTATTCCCTTTGGTTGTAGACATATGTGTCCTACAACCCCCCATAGATACTTTGGGTGAGACTGCATTTGCCTCACAGGTGTTGCTGAAAGGGCCAGTAGTTAGGTATTGTTGGTGCGCTCTTGGAGCTAAACTCTGGGTCTGCCCCTGTGCCAACATTGGGTCTACAGGGAAGGGAGATAGAGAGAAGAGAGAAGGAGAGAAGATTTGAAAGCTAAGAGCGTAGATAGAATTTTAAGCTTTCACCTAATATATTATAAAGCATAGTTCTGTGGAGGTATCCCTAGAGAGAGGGTGAACCACATATATCTTATGTTGTGAGTGATTGATGTTTTGTTCTTTACTTATGTTACTCTGATGATGCATTAGTATGTTAGATCTGATATATAACTGTGCAAAGTAGGTTTATTCTTGGAAAGAATAATCTGATCTCTGTGAGTGGTTTCCTTGATTCCACATGCATTTCTATTGTTATAGACGCTTGTGTCCCGCAACCCCCTATTGCTACTTCGGGTGAGATTGCACCTGCTTTGAAGGTGTTTCCAAAAGGGCCAGTAGTTAGGGCTTGTTGGTGTGTTATTAGAGCTAAACCATGGGTCTGTCCCTATGCCAACATAATGCTTTTCTTATTTGTCAAAGAGTTCATTCATTGGAAGCACCAACTTCCTATTTCTCCAGCTAAAACTGGAAGGAGGATCCAACCCCTTATTTATAGGTTGCAACCTGAAGGAAGCTCCAACCCCTTAATTTTTTGGATCCAACCGAAAGGAGGCTACAACCCCCTTTCCTTTCCCCATCCAACCACCCTAAAATATAACTATAGAAAACCCTGTCACTACCTTTTTTGTTGTAATTGATAACCTGTTGTTGTTGTTGTTGGTAACTCTATTGTTGCTACTGATATCAATATCTCATAAATACTGCAACCACACATACCTCATACCAAAATCGACAAAAGAGTTCTTCAAATCAAGTGCTCATAACTCACTTAGACATACTTGTTCTTGATTTCTTCAGAATAACTCCCTAACACACTTAGGAAGAATTACCTTTACCTTGAAGCTGAACTGAGTTCCTTATCCCTGATCTTCTTGTATTTTTTGTCACAATTATGCGACTGTGTGCAATATCTCCCTGTAGGCATCCGTTCTTTTCCTCACTGCATCTCATGGATGTCCACATTTTTCCTCTTGAAACCCATGGATATACTCAAGGAATTCTTGTATGAAACCCCTTATCCTTACTCTCATATCCTAAAAACTCCTTACTTCACTTGACTTCACTTTCTTTGAGACACTTCTTGAGATCTTCGACCTATATTCTCAGAAGTGAATACACAAAAGTAATTTGAAATGGACTCTTCTCTATGTTATAAAGAGAAATTTCTTAATGACATGCAATTGTCATGCAACTCACGATGGCATGCAACTCACATGCAATAATTAATTATCCCTCCAATAATTAATTATCCTTGCAATAATTAATTATCTTTTGTTTACTGCCACTTTACTTCGACATGCAACTTTGTTTGAGAGTTGACATCAATGACAACCAATCTTCCAACATCTAAAGTTGGACTCTTATTTTTCGATAATGGCATGCAATAATTAATTGTCCTTGAAATAATTAATTAATATTTTTCTCTAATTAATTAATCCTTGCAATAATCAATCTTTCAATAATTAATTAATATTTTTTCAACCACTTTCACTCATCAAGCTTCTTGATGACCTTCTAGAGGCTTCTAGAATATTCTTGAGGTCACTCCAACTTCACAAAGCCATATCTCCTCAACCGTGAGGAACTATGTGGTGTACCATATATGACAGGAAATGGAATGATGCGTACTATCCATCTATGATAGTATACTTTAAAGTATGGTGACCTTCATGTATTTATTCCTTAATCAACCGTAGGTTCCATGAACAACCTATCCCAACATACTATCATAAGATATGTTCATGTACCATACCATGTACCAAACTTGTACCATGCATATCAGTACCTGTACCATACCATGTGTCAACCAAGCACATCAACCTATACCACTTCATCACTAAGATATGTATCATATGCACGTGATACCAATGGTGTACCTCAACCAAGTACCATCATCACCAAGAGATGTATCCTATGCATGTGCTACCATATACCAAGTGTATACCATAACAATGTGTCAATATCAATGGTCGACCCTTAACACGACAACCAACTGTCCAACAATATCATCCACATATCTGGGGCTTCCATACTTCTCCAAGGTTTGACATCAGTGACAACCAACTGTCCAAACCAACTATCCAACAATATCCCCCTTTGGGATTGATGGCAACACTTAGACATGGAAACACCATGCTCATGCTCCCCTTGTGACCATCGCTCCTCATCAATGTTTCTATCTATGCCCCCTTGAAATCAATGGGGAAGGGTATCTTCCTTGGGGCTTCTCCCCCTATCTTCATGCCTCTATTCTTCTCTCCCCCTTTGACATCCTAAGAAAAAGAGTAACTCTCTCTCTAGGGTTGCTCCCCCTGTCTGAGATTTCCTTGGGGATGCTCTCCCTATATTCACTCTTCTGATCTCTTCTTTGAATATTTCTCTCTCCTTGACTTCTCTGCAAGATGTCATGTAGATAAAAAGTAGGTCTTCTTGTACCTTTTTCCTTTTGGATTTTTTATCCATTGGTGCTTCCTCTTTTAAATTAGTGACATATATAAAAATAAAAAAAATCAAAGTTTGAGCATTCAAATATTTCATTATCAAAAACATCCTATACCTCTATCATTGTACCACTCTGAAACAAATATATGTAACACCATTATGAAACACTTCATGTTGTCTGAAGGATAGATCTCTTAATTGTAACAGTTGTTGTATAAACTCCCCCTATTGAATATTCATATTTCCTAGGAGTCTCCAAGCCGGATGGCTCAAAACAATGGACGAATCTTCCCTAATGCAGAGCAATATTCTTATTTTTTTGTGGATCCATCATCTTCCTAAATTCTGATACTTTATTCCTGAATTCTAACATCTTCTCTTCTGCATGTGGATTCATCATGATCTTGTACTACTATGTATCCTGAGAGTGTGACTTCTAGGACATGTTCTTCCTTTACTTATTCTTCTTGTTTTTCATTTCTTCTCAAAACCTTCCTGTGTTTGACATCTTCCGTTTTTCTTTTAGATTTATCCTGATCTTGTACTACTATGAATTCTAACAACATGATCCTTGAGACATGTTCTTCTTTCACTTTTTTTTCTAGACTTTCTTGTACTATTGAAAATATTGCAATCTCTAGGACATGCTCTTCACTTATTTTCTCTTCTTATCTTTCTTTTCTTTTCCAAACCTTCTTATTCTTCTTATCAATTTTTTCTTTCTTGGATGGGTCTGTCACAATTTTGCAATTTTGAGCTATGTGACCATAATTTTGGAATTTTTAACATTCTATGTTGCGAGGAGCCACATAATCACTACTTGCTTGAATATTTTTTCCATATGCTCTGTAGTCTACAACTTTATTTCCAAAGTTAGTACAATAAAATAAATAACCATAAAAAGAACTTTGATACATGGCAGTAGATGATCCTCTCTGTGATGTAATCCTTTTGAATTCATGCCTTGGTTGATCACGATCATAGTTGAATATTCTTTGTTGTTTGAAAGTAGTTGGTCTTCTTGAAAAGGTCTTCCTCTTGGACTCTTGTTGATCATGATTCCTTCCTTTAAGTACTTTTGTGTAACTCTTAACCTTTTATTCATTCTTCCTTTCTAATAAGTTGTGACATTTCTCTTCAACTTTCTTTTTTGATGATGTGGATGTTTCTTCAATGTTTTTACTGAGCTTGACAACTTTTACTCTCAAAATGACAACTTCTTCTTCAAGATTCTCAACCTGTTCTTCTTTCTTCATAATATGATTCTTCATGACTTCTTATGTTCTCTTTTCCTCTTCAAGTTGGATCTTCAAGGAGATGATTTCTTCTTCAATTTTTCTTTCTTTTCAACTAGATTATGCTTCATCATTATTTTCCTTTTCAATCTCAGGATTGCCTTCTATTTCATTGGGATTTTTTGTCTCATCACTTCCAATATTCATATAAGGGAATTCAATTTCAAGATGTCCTACTTCTTCACAATTAAATAAAAAGTACTCACCTATGTTGACTTCTTCATCATCTGAGTTTTCACCTGCTTCATTTTCTTTTGTTCCTTGCCTTGTGTAAAGATCTTGTAAGCTATCCAAAAGGTTTTGGCTAATTCATATTGTCCCACTTTAGTTTTTACCGAATCGGGTAATCCTTCCATGATAATATCCATTGTTATCTTGTTTTTCCTTTTCAAATCCTTCTTGGCTCCAGTCTTCAGAGGCTTCCTTGTATTTTTGTACCATGTCTCAAATGATCTCCAAATATCACATTCCTATTATTGTAGAAATGCTTTTATTATGTTGCTCCATATTTCATATTTCAAACCGTTTTGACCATTGAACTATGGTAGTTCCATCTTATACATATCAATGTTTTCCATGATCTACCTTCTAGTGGTTAAATTGTTTCTTGAAGGACCAAATATGATACTAATTGTTGGAATACTGAGNNNGGGGGGGGGGGGTGAATCAGTATTAATACTTATCTTTCTTAAACCACAATATAAACCTTCAATGATATTCAATCAACATTCAATATAACATCAGTACCATAAATAAATGCATAAACAACATATAAACACAGTACATCGAAGTTTTACATGGAAACCCAATGCGGGAAAAAAACCATGGAATGATTCTCTTATTTGTCCATTCATTGGAAGCACCAACTTCCTATTTCTCCAACTACAACTGGAAGGAGGATCAAACCCCCTATTTATAGGTTGCAACATGAAGGAAGCTCCAACTCCCTAATTTTTCGGCTCCAACCGAAAGGAGGCTACAACCCCCTTTCCTTGCCCCATCCAACTTCCCTGAAATATAACTATAGACAACCTTGTCACTACCTCTACTATGGTAATTGATATCCTGTTGTTGTTGTTTTTCCTGATACCTCTGTTGTTGCTAGTGATATCAATATCTCATCAAGACTGCAACAACACATACCTCATACCAAAATCCACAAAATATTTATTCAAATCATGTTCTCATAACTCATTGAAACATACATGTTCTTGATTTCTTCAAAATAACTCCCTAACACACTCAGGAAGACATACCTTTACCCTGAAGTTGAAATAAGTTCTTGATCCCTAATATTCTTTTATTTTTCCTCATAGGTCCATGGATGTGTGTATTGTCTTCTCGCATGTATCTGCACTTTTCCTCACTCCAGCCCACAAATGTTCTTGTTTTTCCTTTTGAAACTCGGGGATATCCTCAAGGAATTCCTGTATGAAACCCCTTCTCCTTAATCTCGGCTCCTTCAAACTCCTAAATTCACTTTAATTCTTTATATTTGACTCACTGCCTCATATCTCCAAGTTGTATTCTCATAAGTGAATACATAGAAGTAATTTGCAATGGACTCTTCTCTGTGTTATAAAGAGAAATTTCTTAATGACATGCAATTTCCATGCAACTCACATGCAATAATTAATTCTCCCTCCAATAATTAATTATCCCCGCAATAATTAATTATCTTATGTTTATTGCAAGTTTACTTCGACATGCAACTTTGTTTACATCAATGACAACCAATCATCCAACATCTAAACTTGGACTCTTATTTTTCAATAATGGTGTGCAATAATTAATTTTCCCTGCAATAATTAATTATCCTTTCAATAATTAATTAATATTTTTGCAACCACTTTGACTGGTCAAGCTTCTTGATTACCTTCTAGAGGCTTCTAGAATATTTTTGAGGGTCCTCCAACTTCATAGAGCCATATCTCCTCAATCGTGAGTAACTATGTGGCATACCATTTATGACATGAAATGGCATGAACCGTACTATCCATATATGACAGTATTACCTGCAAGTATACATACATTCATGTCTTTATTCTTTGATCAACAGTGGGTTCCATGACCAACCTATCCCAACATACTATCACAAGATATGTGTTTGTACCATACCATGTACCAAACTTGTACCATGCATCAATCATGCATATCAGAACCTATACCATACCATGTCTCAACCAAGCACATCAACCATGTAGATCAGAATGTACCACCTCATCACCAAGAGATGTATCCTATACATGTGCTACCAATGGTGTACCTCAACCAAGTACCATCATCACCAAGAGATGTATCATATGCATGTGCTACCATATACCAAGTGTATACCTTAACAATGTGTCAATATTGGTTGGCTAAGACAAGAATGGGACATCTGCATCAACCAGCAATGTCGCATGCACTACGACATCAAACCCTTCAAAGAAAAGGTGTTGTGTGATGTTTCCCCCCTTGAAGTATGTGATGTTTTCTTAGGACAACCATATATGTGGAAGCATCATGTTTTTTATTAATCTAGGCCATGTAGTGTCATTATTACTTTGGGAGATCAACTCTACAAGGTACTAGAGGAAACCCCAACTACTGCGGTCTCTTTGATCTTCGTGAAGTAGTGCATAAAGGTGGTCTCTTATACTAGATGATTTTTCCTCTTTATGGTTCATTCTTAAGGTGAACGGAAGGTCACTGCAACTTCCAAAACCTCTACATGGGGTCTCTCTACACAACAACAGCAGGTACATATTTTCCTCACCTACTAGGGTGCTTGCGCATTGTCAGGTAAAGCACTTAATTGATCTGGCACTTGGTGCTCCTCTGCCTAATGGCCCTATGTACAGGAATTGTTTTATGAAGAATGAAGAAATAAAACGCTAGATCTAAGAGATAATTATGAAGGGCCACATCAGACCAAGCTCCTGACCTTGCGGGAATCCAATTATTCTAGTACAAAAGAAGGATGGGACATGGTGACTTTATATTGATTACAGATCCCCAAAAAATATCACAGTCAAGAACATGTACCCAATCCCCCAGATTGTTGATCTTCTCAATCAACTCAAGGGAGACAAGTTTTTTAGTAATATTGATATGAACTCAGGATACCACAAGGTGTCGATTGAGAAAACTATACTGCCCTGACCACATTCATGTGGATGATTGATGATATATTGCGACCATTCAAAAACTCCTTCATGACCATATATCCAGATGATATCCTCATCTTCAACAAAAATTGGTAGGAACATTTGAATCATATTCAATAGGTCTTGGGAACCCTATGACAACACAAGTTATATGCAAATTTTTAGAAGTGTTCCTTTAGCATATAGAGAATCCATATTTGGGATACATCGTGGATGGGGTGCATGTGGATTTATTAAACATCCAAGTCATCCGTGATTGGTCAACCCCAAATACAATGACCGAGATTTGCAACTTCTTGGGAATTTCCAACTTCTACCACTGGTTTGTGTTGGACTTATTTCATATCGCTTGGGCCCTAAGCCAGGTGACCAAGGGTGGAGAGAAGACTAATTTTGTGTCAGTTTCATCCCAACGGAAAGAATTCAAGGATTTGAAATTCCTCCTCTATTGAGCACCAGTCCTTATTCTTTTAGACCTACAACAACCATTTAAGATTGAGACTGATGCTTCAGATTATGTTATTAGTGCAATCCTCACTCAACGTGGGCATCCATTAGATTATCACAATGAAACACTAATGGAAACATTACATTATGGGGAAGGAAATGATCATCCACACTGATCACATGCCTCTACAATTCATGCAAACACAAGGAAAGTTACAAAATGACCACCATCAGAAGTGGTCCATGTACCTGAAACAATTCCACTTGAACATCAAGTACAAGAAGGGTAGCACCAACCATGTCGCATATTTCCTTAGTCAACCCTTGGTTGTGGATCTAACCATTGTTCTTAACTCTTGTGGGCATGAGACGTCCGAGGGGATACAATTATATAATATTGAATCTGACTTTGTTGTTGCCTATCAAACATTGAATGCATTTAAAATAGTTCCAAACTTTCATCTCCAATATGGATTTCTATGTCGTTTGAGCCATATCTATGTTCCTTTAAGTGAGCGTGCAAAGATGATTTGAGAAGCTTATTACAGTTGGGCAACATGACATTTTGGTGTAGAAAAAATAGTGGCAGTACTACAAAATCATTTTTATTGGTCAAAGCTTCAACAAGATGTCTACAAGTACATCAAATCATGCATTGATTATGCCATTGCCAAGTCCACCATCAAGAAATAGGGGCTACACACTCATCTTCCTTCTCCATATAGGCCTTGGGAGTCAATCTCCATGGATCACATGTCTGGTCTACCTTCAACCAAACATGGGAATGATTGTGTCTTTGTGGTCATTGATCAATTCTGTAAGATGGTAGTTTTGGAACCATGCAAGAAGAGAATCATAATCGAGGCTACTACTAAGCTCCTTTTTGAACATGTTTGGGTTCATTTTGGGATCCCACAAACCATTATCTCATATTAAAATACTATGTTCCTGAGCACTTTTTGGTCTAGCCTATGGTCGATGATGGACACCAAGCTAATCGACTCCCTTCCACCCATAGATTGATGGACAAATAGAAATAGTCAATAGGATGATTGTCCATATCACGAGGATTTAAAATTCCAAACATCCATGCACATGGGATGAAATACTTCCTTATGTTCAACATAGCTACAATAGAGTCCTCTGGAACTCTATTGGAAATAATCCTTTTAAGCTATGCTTAGGGTTCTAACCATTTCCCCCCATTGGCATAGCTCTTCCCATTGAAACTGCACAGGAAGAGTCCTCCCATTCTCAGACTAAGGTTGATCAAGTAGCCAAATTTTTTGAGTGAATCTAGAACATCCAACAACAAGTTCATGATATTTTGCAGAAAGTCAATGCTAAGTACAAGCAGCACCACAATCAACATCGGGTACCACATAAGTTTCAAGTGGGAGATAAAGTATGGTTGAATTTGTAGAAATAACACCTCATTGTACCCCATCGAAAGCTACGCCCACCCCAATACAATCCTTACACCATCACCAAGGCGTGGGTGAGAATGTTTTTGAATTAATTACTCCTCATTTCCTTGACTTGCACCCGATATTTAATGTGGAACTGCTTCGACCATATTTTTCACCTCTCCTAGAAACTTCAAACGTAGTTGAGAACTTGGCCCCTAAAAAACTAAATCCTGACACCAATACGAAGGGCACCTGCCAACAAAACATACAACTCTATTGGGTCATCAAAGCAAGGAAATTTCTTCATTAGGGCAAGTGGCTCACCAAGAGCTAGATTCATCAGAACATTCCCCATATGATGGAGGAACTTGTCACAATAGATACCATTACTTCCTAAGGGTGGAGGAATGATCTATGTATACATCAGGGGCCACCCACCTATTCCACTAGCTCAAATTATAGTTTCCATCTTGGCAGTTTTTCAGGTCCCAAATTTTTGGGTCGTTTTGAGGCCTTAAGTGACGGTTTTTTTTTTTTTTGAACTTGTAAACTACCAATATATATCCTTTGGGATATATTGGGCCATTAGAAATGTTCACTCCTTGGCTATACCTTTCTGATGAGGTATCGAATGCCCCAAATGGATATTGTATGCAAAAGGTATGACCTCAAGAAGTTGACGTATCAACTACCCCCATTGGGTCCCACAAACCTTTTGGTGTTTCATCTTCTATGTCTAGGGTTTTGGATGTTTATAGTTTTCTCATTTATACTTTATGTTAAAAAATCCTTTAGAGCCTCATTGTAATCATATTCTTGTGAATGAGCATAGCCAACACATCTCTCTTCAGAGATAAGATACCACCATTCTAGCTAGCTTGTGTGCTTTTCATTTTACAGTCTTTTGTATTCCAAACAATCATTGATAGAATTTGAGTTTTACTGTATTACTATGTTCCTTGCAATATATCTGTGTATCTCCTTGTTATATCTCTATTATATTTTTTCCTTTTTTTCATTCTCAAAATAATCTCGATTAGAAGGTGATCTTTTCGATGTCGACATTTTTTTTAATAGAGTAATAACCCTCTAACAAATTCAACCATTTCTCCATAACATATGCATCTATCCAACCTTCAAATAAAGAAATATCAAAGTCAACTTGTACCTTGAAGGGTTTCGCACCTATGAAATAATTGCTTGGTGAAGGTGCCTCGCTTGCCTCGACAGTCGACGTAGGATCTAGGTAAATTTGTCCACCATCTTGTTCTGCTTTCACAGAAGGGATTCCTCGAACAACATCTTGAAAGGATACTTTTCTCTATCATTTCTCTTTTCTTCCACCATGGGAGGTTGCTTGGGCTTGAGAGAGAAATTGTCCCCAAGTGAAACTAGCTTGAGACCCAACTCTCTATATCCTAATTATATTGATAATGAAATGAAACACACACATAAATATAGGAGAGAGTGTGGCAATACACTGAAACCCAACTTCTATCAATGACTAAAATAGTAGGATATTGTAGAACACAAATTGGATATAATGGTGGTATCTTATCTCTGAAGAGAAAGAGATGTTAGATATGCTCATTCCAAAAAGATAATACAATGGACCACAAGAATCATCTTGTTTGGGATATTGTGTTGAGAATGTATCAAGGTCTTCCACTCATTGCAACATCCTAACATGATGGAGGACAATGAAACATTAGTCAAGTGATAAATTAAATTGTTTATGTGTTATATTCTTCAGTTAAATTTATTGAGCACCTTTTCTAAGTTTTAAGTGAAAAATAATTTAATTTGTCTTTTAATCTCGACCATTGATCTCATCATGAGGAAGAGAGTTAATCTCAACCATCAATAATTTTGGGATTAGGGTTTCACTTTCTCAATAAAGTGTAAGGACATTGACTTGGCTAAGGGGATGCATTATTCACAGAGAGAGAAGGAGGATTTCATTAGAGAAGAGATATTTTCCAAGGATTTGTTGGATAGGTATTGCAAGGAGACTGTAAGGTACCATATCTATTATAATAGCCAAAACAAAAATATTGTAGAGAATAAAAACAGAACAACACAATAGATGAAACCACATCACCAAAATAATACCTTTATTGATAGGAAACAATGTTCACTTGCCTCTTTTAGGGGGAACCTCCAGCAGAGAAACACTATTAGAATAATTCTCATTACAATATATACAATACCTCCTACTCTTATTTATACTAATTCTATCTTCTAAGGAAATTTCTAGAGGAAGATCTTTCTAGAAGCGAAAGCTTCTATTAGGTATTCTTATATTGACTTATTCTCCTTTATTTAATAGGCCTTATTACTAATGTCGACCTTTATTACATAGAAAATATATGATACTTACTAATGACCCATGAATAAGGGTTAGGATCAGATCCTAACATGCCCTCCCCCTTCAAAAGCGACCTTGTCCTCAAGGATGAAGATGCGGAAAATGTTGGAGTATGGTCGATGGTTCCCAAGATGCATCCTCTGGTGATGTGTCCTTCCACATGATCAACACTTCCTTTATATTTATTCCATGCAAACAAAATTCATGTGCATTGAAGACAACTTATGGTTGGAGCCAAAGTGAGCCTTCTTCATCTAATTCATGAAGGATGGTTTGGACCCTGCAATTTTGTCCCACCACTTTCTTTAATCAGGAAACATGGAACACCGAATGGATTTTGGAAGTAGTTGGAAGGGCCAATTTGTAGGCCATTGAAATAATACGCTTGATGATCTGATAGGGGCCATAAAACTTGGGTGCCAAATTTTGATGTCCCTCGGCTTTGAGAGATGTATGTTTGCAAGGTTGGAGTCTAAGAAACACTTGATCACCTTCCTGAAAAACTTGTTATGAACGGTGTTGGTCTGCTTGTTGCTTCATGTGATTTTGAGCCATGTGGAGGTTATCCTTCAGAGACGTGAGGGTGGTTATTCTACCTTACAACATTTTATCAATAGATTGGACCTTTGATGTGCATGTAAGATATGTAGTGACTGTAGGTGGTCATTGGCCATACACCACTTCATATGGGGTCATTTTAGTGGTCGTATGATATGAATTATTGTACCACCATTCTGCTAAGGGAATCCATTGCATATATTGGTGTTGTTTGTTAGAAGAAAAACATCGCAAGTAGGTTTCCAAATGTGTTTTGACCACTTCTGTTTGGTCATCAAAATGGGGGTGATAGGCGGTGCTCATGTTCAATTGGATTCCCTACCATTTATACAACTCTTTCCAAAATGTGTTGGTGAAATTTGGGTCACAATCATACACAATATATGTGGGAATTCCATGAAACTTGAAAATATAATCAATCAAAACTTACGCTACCAGTTCGGGTGTGAAAGGGTGGGGTAATGCAAAAAAATGAGCATACTTCGAGAGGCGATAAACCATCACCATTATGACTAACTTATTCCCATCTTTGGGGAGACCCACTATAAATACCATGGAGATGTCCATCCACATAGAATATGGAATGGGTAGGGGTTGTATATCTCCTAGAGACTCGATGGTTTCACCTTTATTGCGTTGACACACCTCACATTCAATGACAAAGAGAATGATTTCCTTCTTCATGCCTTCCTAGAAAAAATAACGACGGGCATGAACATAGGTATTTTAGAAGCTAGAGTGGCCCTTAATAGCATATGAGTGCAACTCATTTAATATCCTTGGATTGAGGGATAAATATGGCAATAGTCCAGGCGATCCTTATAAGTAATAATATTTTCTTTCCAAGTGTAACCGACAGGAGGATCAGGTTCCTCCTGAAATCGATGAATTATCCTGGACATAGTCGGGTGTGTTAGCCACTATTGTCGTACTTCCTCAATCCAATCCAAAATAGGTAAGGATAAGTAAAAGAGGGATCTGTCCTCCTCATGTTTTTGTGACACTTTTCCTTTCCCTTTTTATATATGATTTCATAATCATATCCCAACATTTTGGTCATCCACTTGTTATGTTCTGGGGAGGATAATTGTTGCTCTAAGAAATACTTTAGACTATGGTGATATGTTTTTATCTAAAAACAACATCCCAAAATATATGACTAGCATGTGTGCACCACATTGAGAATGGACATCATTTTTTTTTCATACATAGATATTCCCAAATTACAACCACTCAACTCCTAGCTAGTAAATTCTATAGGTCGACCATCTTGTGTGATCAATGCTCCAATACTAGTGTCGTAAGAATTTGATTCTACCACAAAAGTTTTTTTGAGGTTAGGAGCTGCTAATACTAGAATAGTGAACATGGTCCATTTTAAATATGTGAAGGACTGCTCTGTGGCAAGTGTCCAATGAAATGCATTCTTCTTAATAAGGTCAGTCAAGGGATTAACAATTTTTCCATAATGGTGTACAAACTTCCTATAATATCCTGTGAGACCGAGGAAACCCCATAGGTTCTTTAAGATCATGATTCACTGCCAATCCTACATAGATTGTATGTTTTTGGGCTCCACCCTTACCCTGTCTCGACCCACAATGTGTCCCAAGTATTCCACTTCGTTGGCCCCAAAGGAACATTTGGTGTTTTTGAAAAACAATTGGTTTTCCTATAGCAAGAGAAGGACTTTGTCCACATGGAGAAGGTGGGCATCCCAAGTGCGATTGTAAATGAGGATATCATCAAAGAAAACTAGGACAAACTTCTGAAGCTAAGGTTTCAATATTTTATTCATGAGACTTTGGAAGGTGGATGGGGAATTGCAAAGGCCAAAAGGCATGACCAAGAATTCATAATGTCCTTCATGATTTATGAAAGTAGTCTCTGAAATATCTTCCTCCTTCATCTAGATCTAGTGATAGCATGAGAGAAGGTCTAATTTTTTGAAGAAGCATGCACCCTGGAGTTCATACAACATATCATCAATGAAAGGAATGGGAAACTTATCCTTGATGGTTAGTTTATTAAAGGCATGAAAATCTGGACACATGCACCAAACACCTTCTTTCTCTAAGACCATCACCACTAGGGATGAATATGGGCCTATACTTGAGCGAATTACCATTGCCTTTGATAATTCCTATACTATATTTTCTATTTCAATTTTTTGAGAAAATGGATACTTGTAGGGGCATACATTGGGGGGTTTGCTTCCTGGAAGGAGAGGGATTCTTGCCCCTGGAGGGAGGTAAGTATGTTGGAACCTCAAATACCCTGGGGTACTTATCCAAGATTAGTTTCAGGCTAGGAGGGACTTCAGGAGAGGTGTGATCAGTGACCCGGATGGCATTAAATTGAGAAATCACACCATGGTGGCCTTTATTCAAAAAAAAATCCATCTTGTGAGAGCTGATGATTTCATGGGAGTCGGCTTGGAGGACTCGAAGGGTATAGGTGTTAGCCTCTTGGGTGAAGCTCATATATAAATATTGGTAGTCCATTGTAATCAGTCCCAGGGTGCGAAGCCATTCCACACCCAATACAATATCACAACCACCCATGGAAATAGAGAAAATGTGAGTTTTCAGATGATAAACACCCATTTTGAGTTTGAAATTCTCACAATGGCCCCCATAATTCATCATACCACCATTATCTATGAGGATTTGACAATTATAAATTGTGTGGACAAAGCAATGGATCTCCTCAGTGATCCTACGGTGAATAAATTATGGGTGCTACCACTATAAATCAACACCACAACCGACCTATGTTTGATGTATCCCTTGATATTCAATGTCTCTAGGGCTGAAATACCCTAGAAGGCATGAAGAGTTATGACAGGTTCCATTGGTTCCACATAGGTTGCAACTGAATCTTCAAGGTGGAAACTTGGTTGGGTGTCCTTGTGGTTAGGAGCCTCATCTGATCGGATGTCTTTAAAGGAAGTGGAAGATGATGCATCAGTCTAGAAGAAATTTTGTTCACGACATTTATAGCCTGGTGAATACTTGTCATCACAGTAATAGCAAAGTCCATGCTTGTGATGTTCTGCGATTTCTGATGGAGATACATTTTGGACTTTAGACATTTGTGTTGGAGCTAAGGTATCTCCTGGGCGAGGAATATTTGGAACTGCGGTGTGCAAGGGTTGGGCCTAAAGAATGGTCTCCACTTTCATGGCTAATTGGCAGGCCTGCAACCAAGTGACCAGATGATGCATGCAAACATGAGCCTTAATGGCATCCTTTAAGCCACTAATAAAACATTCAAGATAGAACTCATCTAATAATCCCTCAGTGAAGATGGCCAACTATTCAAATGCGGTGATGAAGTTGGTCACAAATCTTGTTTGTCTGAGCTTAGTGAGTTGGCTTTGTTATTGCCCAAACTGTTGGTTGCGCAAAGCCTGACCCAATCCACTGGATGGTGATAATGGTGGGAGATGTTACCCAATGTCACCTCAGATAAACCCTCCCTCACTTCTATGAAGGAAGAATATGACACAAGGGGGAGTCTCGGGTGACCCTAGGGGGAAATAAGATGGAAAGTGATACTTATGAAGAGATTCCCATAGAGGTCAGGTTACTAAGTGGAGAATGTCTTTATAATGAGATTTGGAGGTGGTTTATTATTTCCAAGTGTTTGAGTACCTGTAGAACATGGTTGTACCTTCCCGAGACACAAGAAAAGACAAGATACAAACTAGAAAATCCAATGGACAAGAAAGTTAATCTTGTTATCCCTATTTGCAGCAGTCAACATAAATATATATCAGCAAGTAAAATAGCTAGTTACTACATATTTAACCATCAAAATTATCAAATAATTATTGGACAATGAAGTACTAAAACAATAGATAACTTTTCAATACTTAAGCATGAACTTTGATGGAAAATTAGGGCTTCCAAATGAAGTTACCAACAAAGTGTTAGGGAAGCCTTATGGTTGTAGAAAAAAATTGCTACAATAGCAATTTCCAACCACAAAAATCAACAAGTAAACCATTAAAAAGATATCCCATAACTAGTAGAACAATAATCTAGGTTTAGAAGTCAATTTCCATGGTTGAAAAGTGAGTAAATGATAAAAGAAAGTGAATTTTGTTGTATCCCTAATGGCTGTAGAATTAAATTTATAGAAGCAATGAAATCCTTGGCTAAAAGAGGACTCCCTTAGGGCACAATAAATCTTATAACATGTAGAAAAGATTCCAGCTTAAAGAAATTCGATATCCCGTAATTATATGTATCCCAATGCAATGATTTTATTTCTAAAATGCAAGTGATTAGTGCCTTTAACTATTGGTTTATGGATTCTTTAAAAATTAAAGAGCTAGTTGTGTTACTTCCTTGGGGGTGTAATCCCTTTTACTCCCCAAGACAAGCAAGACTAGCTAAAGAAAACCCTAGGAGGGTGTAAACCATTTTACTCCTCCTAGTATCCCTTTATGCAACAAATTATTCCAATACAGATATGATGGAATTAGTGGGGTTGTATTACCTTATACTCCCCAAAATATTATCAAATTAACCTTCTGACCAAGAAAAGAAGCAATAACATGAAAGATTCCTTACCTAGTCCAAGCATTAACAAGATACACTCCTTTTAACCAAGAAAATCCACCATAATAGAAAGAAATAGCCTCCAAGAAATATAGTGTCTTATTTCTTCATCCAATAGCCAAAGCAAACCATATCAAGAGATAGTATCAAGAGAGATAGACAAAATTTCCCAATTAGGGTGCAAATTTCAGCCAAAAATCCTCTCCAAGATGGGAGAGTTATGATATAAAAATGAAATTAAATGATCTCTATTTATACAAATCCTACTACAAATGTTTTTCCATTTAATTTTAGGGTAAACCAAAAATTAAGGGGAAAAAAAGCCTTACTTTTCCCCTTTACAATATAAAATTCAAAGTTAACCCTAAAATGCACATAAGAAACCCTAAAGAAGCATGACATCACCCCTTTGAGGATGACATCTTGATCCCTTGAGGAAGTCGCTAGAGTAGAAGGTTGAGGTCATTGGGGCTTCTAGAGCCTCCCTCTCATGTGTTGTAGCCTCCTCAACTCATCTCCCACCAAATCATGCCAAGTGTCAATGAGTAGAAACTCTACCACCACAACCTCAACCCTAGGTGACGTCAAGCCCTCTTTGTATGACGTTTCGGCCCCAAGAGTAAGTCATTGGGCTTGTAAGAGGTTGGGTTAGGTATTCCACAGTGTCATATAAGTCCTCCAAAGGAAATCATCATCATACAACATGTGGGACCTGGTACCCAACCTGTGGGCTTTAATCCCCGAGGAAGCCCTAACTAGGCTTGTTCTTCCAAAACTGGCCACCAACTAGGTCTTGCAAAGAAAATGAATACGACCTCAAAGGATCTCAAGTCAAATGCATAATGATGAGTAAATCAAATCAATAAAAGAGTCATCTAAGCATGTACATCCAAACTACCTCATCAAAATAAACAAGTTCTCAAAGATCCTATGCAATTTTCCCAGTTTAGGTATGGGAGGGTTGACAAAGCAACCTATTGGGTGAATTGTACCTCAAGTTTAGGAGTCTTTCTTGAGTGGAACTTTCTCTAATCCATGTGGATGAAGTGACAAGGATGCGGGCAAGACTCTTGGGAATGGGTTTCATGACATAGAATGTATTTTAGTGTCTCATTTATGGGTGCCTTTATAGAGGGTGTGTTGCACCTTCATTTCCAATCCAACCTTTTTCCAAGCCCATTTATTTCCTTTTATTCTTTTAATATGTTTCCAGGTTGAATCCAAGGTGGGGCTTCTACCTAAGCATGAAAAATGGTTCCCACCTTGACTCTACCATGGTCACATAATTTTTCCCCAAGTTGAAGCATGTGTGGGGATTCTACCTAAGCATGAAAAACAATGCCCACACATGCTCCACATTGCTTGGCGTTTGCATTAGTTATTTTTTATGGGTACCATTAGTTTCTTATGAGAGACATTTCATTGTCCTTGGGATCCCTAGGAAAGCATAAAGAAGGTTCATGATTGCATTTTATCTTTTTCTAGATACAATCCTTTGGGCCTTCAACCCCTTCTTCCCATGAAATGTGGGGCAACCCCTTCTTGGGTCAGTAAACCCGAAAATCCAAAAAGGTAAGGAGATGAGGGGATTAAGTGTGGAAAGTGAAGAGTATGGTTGGGAATTAAATGAAGACTCATCAATAGGACCTCCCAGTAGCAAACCTATCCTCAAGGGTGACCCACTTAGTAGGGTGCAATGTCAACCACCAAAGTGAAACATGGAAAATAGCATAATGTCCAAGAAGATGTTACATAATCAAAAGAAGTTTAAAATGCACAAATTAGAATGCCTCAAATATTGAAATGGCACTCACCATAATACATGGCTTGTACCCCATGGATAAAGAACCATTGTCTTCTGGAAGTCAGCTGATGTGGTGGATACCCTCATGATGAACCTGAAATTGTGGTGGTGAGGTGGGTCTTTGTCTGTGCAATTGGACATTGTTGTTCATGTTTTTTCTCTATACTCCATGTCTACAACCTAAGGGCCTTGAGACATCATCTCCTTATTATCACTAGGAATTGGGGATAACATCTAGCTCCTACTTGGGGACATGTACTTGTCGTAGAGTGCATGAGAACCACAATATATCTCTGTACACCTTGCCTACACACACTGAAACAACAAAATATTAATAATAGGATGGATCACTCATCATTTGTCCATATAAATAAATACAAAACTTCAAAAATGACAACTAATGTAGAAAATATTTTTTTTAGGATTTTTCATATATATAATGAAAAGAAACATGTAAATCAATAATGCAAGTAGAGAAAAATGAAAATCAAATGAAACTAAACTATCATGAGAAATTAATATGAAAATGCGTGAAATCAAAATGACTTGCCTACTTACCTGGGGCGATGGGGCCCTGAAGATCAAGTGATAGGTGATGTCAGGTAAAGTCATACAACCAATGCAAACATTTGTTCATCATTTCATCAAGGTATCTCCCCCTATGCTTAATCATGCAATACAACAAGGATAAGTTGAGCACGTAATAACCATGAGCATAAATAAATATATAATCATGAAATGAAATGAAACTCATCGAGATGGGTGGGAGGGAAGAAATCCTACTGGAAAGAACATCCACAAGCCTAGTCGATCCATCTTTGGATGAGACTATCATATGTAGATGATGGCTCATCCTCATCCCTATCAGCATGATCACTACTTCCTAAAGACTGAAAAGATATGAGAAATCCCAAGAAGACCCCAAGATTCCATTGAGAAGAAGAAAACAGGTAAGGGAATTTCTCATGTCTGGAGAAAGAAATGTATTGCCTCTTCATCCACAAATCACAGTAAAAATATTCAAGATGAAAATACTTTCACTTTGTATGGTGATATTTTGACTTCTCTATGTTGGCCACGACATGGTATCCATCAAGATCTAATCATGAAGGTGGTTGGAAATATTCATGAGTATGTTGCGTCGAATCATTCTGAAACAAATCCGTGATCATATAATTACCAGGATGCCAAGCATATGAATCATATGTGCATGAAGACTAGTCCTCTAAATATGACAACTCCACCCCTTTTGCTTGAGAATTACCTTCAACATCGTAAATGGGATCTTTATCAAAAGTTAAAAAAACCACATCCCATCTACGCCTCCCAACATGTATGAAATCATCAATGTGTTGGTCCACCACGTCAGGGGGGTCTTCCACAAGATCATCTGTATCATTGAAGTTAATTATTTTTCCATCTTCATGTGCGGGAGGAAGGAAAGGATGGACAACTTCACCTTAATTGGGAGATAAAATGGACACTAATGTTTCATCAAAGTCTTCATCATCGAGATATTCTTGACAACTTTCTACATGGATATGCTCTTCAAGCACCTCTTCTGCAGGTGGTGGGTGATATTCTTCTTCAACTTCACACTCTTCAAGTGTTGTATCATTATCCACTGGAAAAAATTCTTTTTAAAGGGCGTATTTGAGCTCTTGGAGAGTAGTCTACAAATCCTAAGTAGTTGGACCCCAATACCTGAGAAATTCTTCAACAAGATTTGTCAAAGACTAGATACTTTTCAGATCACACTAGTCTGCAAGCCACTTCCTTTGACTCGAGTCCAGAGAAGATACAAATATTTTCATTAGTACATCCTTGTGCATTACATTTATACTTGAATCATACCTCATAAAATTCACAACATGGGTGACTGATAGAGTTGGGTCACCATCGAATTTGGGGAAATTTTCCCTCCACCCTGCAGGGCAAAGGTTCGGGTATCCATGGATATTTTCAAAATCGAGAAAATGGTATACCTTATGGAAGGCCCATGTTAAATCTCATGATTCCATGGTTCCATTATCTAAGATTTCACTTCAATGGAGTCGCCAGATGAACTTAATGTTCATTAAAAATGGTGGGAAGGGAAAAGGGAACTTTCCACAAGTGAAGTCACCATATGAGCTTCAAGAAGAGCTCATCAAAGTTGGAAGGGGAATTTACTTCAAGTGGAGTCTCCAGGAAATATGGGGGTAAAGGATTTTGTATGGTATCTTGCCAAAGTTTCGTTAGGGAATGAAGGAGGATTCAAAATTCTCCCCAGCAATGTCGCCAAAATGTTATCGTGCAAACTGTATGTTGGGAAAATCTTGACCCAATCCACTGGATGGCGATAACGGTGGGAGAAATTACCCACTGTCACCTCAGATAAACCCTCCCTCGCTTATATGAAGGAATAATATGACACAAGGGTGAGTCTTGAGTGACCCTAGGGGAAAATGAGATGGATAGTGATACTTATGAAGAGATTCCCCTATAGGTCAGGTTACTAAGTGGAGAGTGGATTGATAACGAGCTTTAGAGGTGGCTTATGGTTTCCAAGTCTACAAGTACCTACGGAAGATGGTTGTACTTTCCCAAGACACAATAAAAGACAAGATACAAACTAGACAATCCAATGGACAAGCAATTTAATCTTGTTGTCCCTATTTGCAGCAGTCAACATAAATATATATCAGCAAGTAAAATAGCTAGTTACTACATATTTAACCATCAAAATTGTCAAATAATTATTGCACAATGAAGTACTAAAACAATAGATAACTTTCCAATACTTGCATGAACTTGATGGTAAATTAGGGCTTCCAAATGAATTTATCACAAAGTGTTAGGGAAGCCTTATGGCTGTAGAAAATAATTTCTACAACAACAATTTCCAACCACAAAAATCAACAAGTAAACCATTAAAAAGATATCCCATAACCACTAGAATAATAATCTAGGTTTAAAAGTAAATTTCCACGGTTGAAAAGTGAGTAAATGATGAAAGAAAGTGAAGTTTGTCGCAGTCCTAATGGTCATAGAATTAAATTTATTACAACAATGAAATCCTTGGATAAAAGAGGACACCTTTAGGGCACAAGAAATCTCATAACATGTAGAAAAGATTCCAACTTAAACAATTTCAATATCTCGTAATTCTACATAACCCAATGCAATGATTTTATTTCTCCAATGCAAGAGATTAGTTCCTTTAACTATTGGGGTATGGAGTCTTTAAAAATGAAATAGATAGTTGTGATACTTCCTTGGGGGTGCAATCCCTTTTACTCCCTAAGGCAAGCAAGACTAGCTAAAGAAAACTTTAGGAAAGTGTAAACCCTTTTACTCCTAATATTCCTTTGTGCAACAAATTATTCCAAGAAAAACATGATGGTATTAGTGGGGTTGTATACCCTTATACTCCCCAAAATCTTAGAAAATTAATCTTTTGACCAAGAAAAGAAACAATAACATGAAATATTCCTTACCTAGTCCAAGCATTAACAAGATACACTCCCTTTAACCAAGAAAATCCACCATAAAATAAAGAAATAGCCTCCAAGAAATATTGCACCTTACTTCTTCATCCAATATCCAAAGAAAAGCATAGAAAGATATAGTATCAAGAGAGATAGACAAAATTTCCCAAGTAGGGTGCAAATTTCAGCCAAGAATCCTCTCCAAGATGGGAGAGTTATGATATAAAAATGAAATGAAATGATCTCTATTTATAAAAATCCTACTACAAGTCTTTGTACACTTAATTTTAGGGTAAACCACAAAGTAAGGGGAAAACAACCCTTACTTTTCCCCTTTACAATACAAAATTCAAATTTAACCCTAAAATGCACATAAGAAACCCTAAAGAAGCATGATGTCACCCCTTTAAGGGTGATGTCTTGACCCCTTGAGAAAGTCATTGGATTAGAAGGTTGAGGTTTTTTGGGCTTCTATAGCCTCCCTCTTATGTGTTATACCCTCCTCAAGTCATCTCCCAAAAAATCGTACCAAGTGTCAATGAGCAGCAACTCTACCACCACAACCTCAACCCTAGGTGACGTCAAGCCCTCTTTGTATGGCGTTTTTGCCCCAAGAGTAGTTTTTGGGCTAGTAAGATGTTGGGTTAGGTATTCTATGGTCTTATCTTAGGCCTCCAAAGGCAATTATCATCATCCGGCATGTGGGCCCTGGTACCCAACCCGTGGGATTCAATCCCCAAGAAAGTCCAAGCTAGGCTTATTCTTTCAAAACTATCCACCAACTAGGTCCTACAAAGACAATGAATACACCCTCAAAGTATCTCAAGTCAAATGCATCAATATGAGTAAACAAAATCAATAAAAGATTCATCTAATCATGTACATCCAAACTACCTCATCAAAATAAACAAGTTCTCAAAGACCCTATGCAATATTTTGCCTAGTTTATGTATGGGAGGGTTGGAAAAGAGACCTATTGAGTGAATCGTACCTCAAGTTTAGGAGTGTTTATTGAGTGGACCTTTATCTAATTCATGTAGATGAAGTGACATGGAAGGGGGCAAGACTCTTGGGCATGGGGTTCATGACATACAACATATTGTAGTGTCTCATTTATGGGTGCCTTTGTAGAGGGTGTGTTGCACCTTCGTTTTCAATGAAACCTTTTTCCAAGCCCATTTATTTCATTTTATTCTTCTAATATGTTTACAGGTTGAAGCCAAGGTAGGGCTTCTACCCACTAGTACATATGACCAAATTTGCAATGGTTTTTTGTTGATATTGCCACACTTATCCGTCGCAATTTCCACGAAAGCCGAGTTTTTTTTTCATCGCTCTATCGATGATCCAAGTGTGCATGGAAACATTGATGAAATTATCTCTCCATGTGTCACCACCTTCAAGTTCGGTTAACCCTTTGCATCGTCGCAATTCCAATGAAACCTCGTCGCAAGTAAAAAAAACAATTGTGGCCATTACGATGAAATTTCGTCGCAATTGCGACAAAAATTTATGACAAGTCAAAAACTTATGATGCAGATGTTGTATGTGCGACGAAAAAACGTGGCAACTTGCAACGAATACCCATGGAAATAGCGACGACATTGATTCATCAAGACCAAAGTTACAACGAAGATGATGTATGTGCTACGAAAACCTATGGCAACTTGTGACAAAAGTTCGTCGCTATTGCCACGATGGTCAAAATGCAATTTTTTTTCCAACGAACTATCGTCGATATTGTGACGATGGCATTAAGTTTTTAAAAAAAAATTACATGGGATATGGTATTACCATATTACATTGTAATATGGTAATGCCATATTAACCCACAATTAATTGCAAGCCAACATGAAGAAATATGAGCTTGGAAAACAATTATTGTTTTGTATGGATTTTGTAGTTAGAGGATGTGAATTTTGTATT
>ML785500.1:142014-152062 GCA_009831015.1 Picea engelmannii | reverse complement strand
ATTAGGTCAAAAAGAGGATAAAAGAAAGGGGATGGGGGAAAAGAAGGGGATCTGCTATGAGGTATTGTTATGCTGCCCAAATTTCAAACTGGACTGATTGTTTGTGAGGAGTTGGGGATTTTCTCAGTTGATTGAGTGGTAGCTCAGCCTAGGAGGTGAGCTGGGAAGCTAGGTTACTGTCTGGACTGTGTGTGGCCCCTTTGCGGCTCGGGGGGCTAAGGGGGAAGCAGAGTAACCCTAGAATTTGGCTGAGAGGTACCAGTGAGTCCTCTACGGTCGAAAAGTGGGAGCATCAAGGAGCACGCGGACGCCATCCGGAGCGGGCGAACAGGCCAAGGTATGTTTTTATTTTGGATGAATGTTAGTCTGTGTTTGCGTATGAAAATTTAGATGGTTGTGTTTTTATTTGGATGAATGCTTAAGTTTTGTCATAAGGATTAGCTTAGAATGGTTGCAATGAACCTCAGGAATCGACCCCTTTTTATGTTGTAAGAATGTTAGCAGGGCAGTTTATGGTTCTGGGTTTGGCACCGTTTTAGGGTTCTGGCATTTTGCTTGGGGTTTATGGTTATTGTACTTGGGTCCCTGGGCGTATAAGTCTTCCTGGGCATTTGCATTCACTGCCTTTTACCCTTCAACCCAGAATCGTTTTTACTTCTACCATGGGTGTTTTACATTGGTTGGGGGCGTTCATAGCTGACTGGGGTCGTGTTAATATGGCTATGAATGTACAGCCATTTCATTTTGAAAAGTGATTTCATTTTTTATGTATTGGGTACAGATTTAGGGTTCTGGTAATTTCGTTTTAGGTTTATGGGTACTGTATAAAACTTTTGGGGCGTTTTTATTTTCTCTATGGGCGTTTTTATCTCCTATGCATTCTGTTTTATTGATTTGGGCGTTTTTGGATGGTTGTAGGTGTATAAAACCCTGTGGGCAAATTCCTTATTGATGGGCCTTTCGTTTTTAAATGTCTGCGCTGTTGTTTCTTAAGACTAGATCTTACACCATTTCGTTTTCATATGGCATTCATTTACAAATGTATGGGCATTCGTTTTTGGGTATGGGCACTCGTTTCTAGCATTTCGTTTGCATTTCGTTTCTGGGCATTTCGTTTTTAAATGTCTGCGTTGTTGTTTCTTAAGACTAGATCTTACACCATTTCGTTTTCATATGGCATTCCTTTACAAATGTGTGGGCATTCGTTTTTGGGTATGGGCACTCGTTTCTGGCATTTCGTTTGCAAATTTAGGTTGAGATTTAATTCTGGCAATGAGGGTGCACTCCGAAATCCATTTCGGTCCGAGAATCCCTTGCCTGGCCTTACCGATTCCTTCTGGTGCAGTTACACAGCGTACCTTTTTCCCTGTTGGCGTTGCCAGCGCTGGATTGAATGACAAACAGTGTATTATTAGCACATAATAATACAATGAATAATCTGGTGAAACCATACTAATACATTAATATCTTAACAATATATTACAATAAATAATGGAAAGCAACCTCTAAAATTGTTATTTCTAGTAGATTAATTTACTGGAACAATTAATCTGAATCTAAAATACCCTGGTGGATTGAGATGTGATCATGGTTATAATAGCAACTCATCGAAAGGTAACCACCTGATAATCTTGGATATAACCATAACCGGTATCGAAAATTCCATCTGGAATATATACATTTTGAAATTAAACAAAAAACAATTGTAAGTAAATTCAACAGCGCGATATTCAGATTTAATGATTAACTAGAATTTTTCTGAGACAACTAACTCTAATTCTACAGTTGCATCCAAAATTAGAATTATAACTGAAACACTAATATTGTAATAAATTTGAGATAAGGGAACCGACGATTCGCTGAACCACCCAATCTCTAAGAGAATCTGACAGGCGCAAAGGGGCATGTGGTCGAACACAAGGAAGGGTTTCATGCAATGCTCCTATGGCTGAGGTTGAGCACGCGTGGATGCTCATGGTTGAAGTGGCGGAAATGCTTCCAGGAAGCTCTGAACTGGGCACAATCCAAGGTTGATAATGGACAGTTGTATAA
Source organism: Picea engelmannii (assembly GCA_009831015.1). Lineage (NCBI taxonomy): Eukaryota > Viridiplantae > Streptophyta > Pinopsida > Pinales > Pinaceae > Picea > Picea engelmannii. The sequence goes on along the minus strand of ML785500.1, from coordinate 150,010 downwards.
CCTCCCAAGTAAAACAAACCCCATTTACAAAATACACTAAATTAATTTCAAATATCATCTAATTATGGCATTGACAAATATGTATTCTTAGTTTAATGACAGCGTAGGCACGTCTGCATTTTACAGTTTTAATGGTTGGTCGGCCGTAAAACCCTTACCCTGTCAGACCGTAGATGTCACGGGTTAATGAATTACTTACTAGCAGGTTTATTTGCATTTAAGTGGTTCGGTATGTGTCGAAATTGCCAGCGCGGGATTGAATGATAAATTAATTGCATATTGATTTAACCTAGAATGCAGAACACCGGGATTCTATTGATAAGCTACTGGAATTCACAGTTAATGATGATATTTTTGGTAGATTGTGGGGCAGAAGCATGGTTTCTATAAAATTAGGTTGTCGTAATGCCACCTGTTGTTATTTAAATGCCTAAGGTAAACTCAATTATGAATGCAATGTTAAAGGGTATATTAAATGCATTAATAGTAAAGATTTATGGAAAATCACTGTAATAGGACTAGGGTTATCGTAAATGGCAACATAAACTGCAATTATAAATGTAATAATTAAAACGCAATATTGATATTGTTTTAAGAAGAGTATTTCTGAAATGTGCTTGCTTGTTATTTTAATGGCAATAATAACTGCAATATAAAATGCCATATGAAAATGCAGTACTAATATTGTCTTATGGAGAGTTTTACTGTAATGTGGCTGGTGGTATTTTAAATGGCAAAAAAAAAATGATATATTAAAATGCAATATTAGTATTGGTTCTGGAAAGTTTTGGGGTAATGTGACTTTGTGTTATCTTAAATGGCAAGGAATATGGAAATTATGAAAAGGCAATGATAACATTGTTTCATGTTATGTGATGTGGTATTGATACCAATATTTAGGATGAGGCTCGATTCAATTACCTTTGTCGTTTATGGTAGAGCTTAAAATGATGAATTGATTAAACTAAATGATAATGTTATGAGAAAGTTAGTATCTACGTTACTTGTTTAATGGAAATGTTAAGTAAATGGATTTAGATAATTGTAAGTTGCTAGATGATACCATTGTAGTTTATTATGATAATATTCAGCTAAATTGCAAAGATCTCATATTAGGAATATAATGATGCTAGCCTGTATGGTGTTGTAGAATGGTAGTATGGTAGATTATTCCATGACATCTCAATGATTGGGACCCTTCCTATTTTTCTTCTAATACGTATTTTTTTTCTATCATATATTATGTTTATGGGAGTTCAGGTCAATTTGACCATTGTAATACTTACCCATTCGATAAGATTTGAAGGTAAATTTTGACATGACTTATTGATGGCTAAATAGGTTAGAATGAATTGTAGGTAAATCAGTAGTATGATATGTGAATTATTAATGCTATACAAACAGTTATTCTGCATTAGTAATGAGAACTCGCAATTAAATTGATTTTACATTATTTAAGAGTAGAAATGGCCACTCTTCAAATAATGGGAATTTAAGGGAATGACGGGTTGGTACTTAATGCTAATGAAGGCGGAGATAAGGCCTTGTCGTAATAATGGTTGGTCGTTGTTGAGTCATTTTGTTCTACACCTTCCATAGAGGTTGTGGTCGTGCATTTATTCATTGTTGTACTTGGATGAGTCATTCGGGTGGTGACGTAGATTCATGTGTGTCTGTTCCTTTCTACCCTCGCGCACACACATTTTAAAAANCTTGCACCTGTTGTCAGAGTCATTGTGGTAACAAGGAGGGTCTTACATATGGTATAAGAGCCGATTTGACCCATGACTTGGGGTTCGCTATGACTTTCGTAGACATGAGTTGGTTTTATTATACTGTTGTTGATCGAGTTGATTGTGTGCGTGCAGGTAATCATGGTTAGAGGACGCCGCAGAGGCAGGCGACGGGGTGCGAGGGGAGGAGGGGTGACGCCTCCAGCAGCATCCACGCTTGAGGGGTCTAACCCCCAGGGAGGCGAGCAGGTTCTCAGATAGGAGCAGATAGCAGTTGGTGATGTTATTGGGATGATGAGATCCTTTTAGCGCATGTCTGAGGCTCTGATCATCCATTTGGACAGAGACAAGGCCAGGGCGTTGGCACCCCCTGAGGTTCTGCCGCGTGCACTAACCGTTACTGGTAGCATTCATCGTGAACTCGAGAAGGTAAAATTTCCCGAGTTCTTTGGTGCCCCGGACGGTGCAGCCGCCGAGGCATGGTTGGAGAATATGGCGATGTGCTTCGCACTTCACGATTATACCTCCAACATGAAGGTCTGCATGGCGGTCTTTCAACTGAAGGGGAGTGCTCTTCTATGGTGGAAGACGCTCCTACCGCAGCTGAACATGGCCGTTGAAGATGTGTCATGGGAACTGTTTGAGGAATGGTTCCGAGAGAGGTACCTTTCATAGGAATTCATTGAGTGTCAGCTCAATGAGTTCAACGCGCTATGACAAGGAGGTCGTACGGTGCCCAAGTACAAGGCACGTTTTATGGAGCTGCTCCGGTATGCTCCGCACCTCAACACTGAGAAGCTCAAGGTCAACCGGTTCGTGTTTGGCCTTAACGGCAGCCTACGTGCGAAGGTTAGGATCTTGATGCCTCAAACCTTGCACGATGTTGTCCAAAAGGCCCTCATAGCAGAGGAGGAGCTTATCAGTGGGGGTCAGACCAGGACTCCAGCAAGACCCGCAGGGCAGAGTTCATCTGGTGCACTGTGACATCAGACACCAGCGAGACATACGCTGGGACATTGTGGCTTCCAGAGAGGATACACTTTTTCTACACCCCGACGACCGCCGCCTCAGCAGCGGACACCTTATTGAGGACCATAGCACCAGCAGCAGCGTCGCCCACAGCAGTAGCAGTTTAGGCCTGTTTAGCAGAACAGACCAGATTTTCAGGCCGGTGGGCAGTCATCTTCTACTTCAGGTACCAGGACTACTGGGCCGAAGAAGGGGTGTTGGACGTGTGGGGAGCCACACTACCAGCGTGATTGTCCTGTGGAGAGGACCAGGGCGTCCAGATCAGCCAGACCCGCTACTGTGGGAGATATGGGCAAGGCCCATCGGATTCATGTAGCGGTGAATAACCGCCAGGCAGAGCACTAGTCGACGGTGCTCGAGACGACAGGTACTGTCGCTGACCAGACACTTAGCATTTTGATAGACCCAGGAGGTACTGAGAGTTTCATTTATGGTGCAGTGCTAAAAAGGATTAAGGTAAAGGCAGTCGAACAGGATGAGTTTAGCTTTGTGGAGATGGATTTGGGAGCCAAACAGAAGGTGGGAGGAAAGTTTACAGGCTATGCCCTTAACCTAGGATATTTTGTCACCAAGGTCAACTTGTACGTCACGATCTTAGGGTCTTATGACGTCATGATCGGTATGGATTGGCTGGAAACGCATGAGGCGATACTCAACTGTAAGATGAAACGGTTGAGCTTGGTTGATGAAGAAGGACAAAGACATGTGATTGTGGGAAGGAACTAGGGAGTTTCCCTACGGTTCATCTCTTCCTTACAGTTACGGAAGAGTATGCGCAAGGGGTGCAAACTTTATGCGATCCTCACGCTAAATGAGAAGGGAGTAGCGGAAGGTCTAGAACACCTTCCGGTGGTGAAGGAGTTTGCAGACGTATTTCCGGAGGAGTTGCCTGGGATGCCGTCGGAAAGGGAACTGGAATTTACCATAGACCTAAAACCGAGAACCGAACCGATAGCAAGAACGCCTTATCGAATGTCGACCCCGGAGTTGCAAGAGTTGAAAATGCAACTGAAAGAGTTGTTGGACCTGGGACTGATACGTCCTAGTGTGTCACCATGGGGTGCACCAGTTATTTTCATACGAAAGAAGGACGGATCATGGAGGCTTTGCATTGACTATCGTCAACTGAACAAGGCAACGATCAAGAATCAGTATCCCTTACCTAGAATTGATGATATGTTCGATCAAATGAAGGGTGCGACGGTGTTCTCCAAGATCGATTTGCGATCTGGGTATCACCAGTTACGGATCAAGGAGGATGAAATCCCTAAGACCGCCTTTAAGACAAGATTTGGAGATTACGATTTTACAGTTTTGCCTTTTGGACTGACAAACGCCCCAGGGGTATTCATGAGCTTGATGAACGGGGTGTTCTGTGAGTACTTGCACAAGTTCGTCCAAGTATTCATTGATGATATCTTGATATAATCTCGGACGATGGAGCAGCATGATGAGCACTTGCGCTTGGTACTACAATGTTTACGAGAACACAAATTGCATGGGAAGTTGTCCAAATGTTGTTTTTATCAATCGAGGATTCACTACTTAGGGCATGTTATCTCTGGCGAAGGTATCGCCGTGGATCCATCCAAGGTTGAGGCTATTATGGAATGGCCTACACTGACAAATGTCACAGAAGTGCGTAGTTTTATGGGATTAGCAGGATACTATCGACGGTTTGTCGAGGGTTTTTCGAAGATAGCAAATCCGATCACGGAATTGCAGAAGAAAAACAAGAAGTTTTTTTTGACCGAGAAATGCGCAGAAGCATTTCGGAGGATTAAAGAGTTGTTGAGAACTGTGTCGATACTAAAGGGTCCCTGACATGGACGTAGACTTCTTGGTATGCACTGACGCATCCAAGGAAGGTTTAGGCAGAGTCTTGATGCAGGACGGACGAGTGATTGCTTACATTTCGAGGAAGATGATAAGGCATGAGGATAACTACGCGACGCACGATTTGGAGTAACTAGCCATCGTATATGCCTTGAAGGTTTGGAGACACTACCTTGTTGGACGAAAATTTGAATTAAAGACCGATCATTGTGGACTACAACACATTTTTACGCAAAGTGACCTGAACGTGTGACAACGACGTTGGTCGGAATTGCTTAGCGAGTACGACTTCGAGATTACTTACATAAAGGGAACTGTGAACAGAGTAGCTGATGCTTTGAGTCAGAGACCACGCATCTTTTCAGTGTTACATCTTCAGACGAATCTACGTGAGAAGATTCTCACCTTACAACGTGAGGATGACTGGTACAAAGACGTCAAGGATTTTATCGAACAAAACACAATGATGGTACCACGATATGAGGGATATTCATTTGATAGCGACGGTTTATTGAGGTTTAGAAGTTGGATTTACGTACCGCCAAGCGACGAGTTGAGGATGTTGATACTGAGCGAGGCTCATAGAGCAGTTTACATGGCTCACCCAAGAGTTACGAAGATGAGGGCAGACCTTAAACCCTTATTCTTCTGGAAGGGAATGAAGGCCGACATATTCAACTTTGTGGCTAGATGTCTCGAGTGTCAGTAGGTAAAGGCTGAACATAGACACTCGGAAAGATTAATTCAACCACATGCCATTACGGAATCGAAATGGGAAGTTATATCGATGGATTTTATTGTTGGATTGCCACTGACGGCAAGGAGACACGACTCGATTTTTGTAGTAGTAGACACTCTGACGAAGAGTGCTCACTTTATTCTTGTGTGTACGACGTATCAGGCACCTGACATAGCGAGAGTTTTCATTAGTGAGATTGTGAGGCTGCATGGCATGCCTAAGAAGATAATATACGATCGAGGATCAGTGTTTACTGGACGATTTTGGACGAGTTTCCAAGAGGCCTTGGGAACCCAACTAAATTTTAGTACTGTGTATCACCCAGAGACCGACGGACAGACAGAATGAACGAACCAAACCTTGGAAGACATGTTGTGCATGTACATGATGGAACAACAAAAGCGTTGGGAGGAGTTCTTGTCTCTAGTAGAGTTCGCTTACAACAATAGCTACCAGAGCACCATTAAGATGGCACCTTTTGAGTTTCTTTATGGGAGACCATGTCGGACGCCCTTGAGTTGGGATCGGCTTGAGGATAGGGTCCTGGTGGGACCAAAAGCGATCCAAGAAATGGAAGAGCAGATGAAAACCATAAGACGAAAGATTAAAGAAGAGCAGGATTGACAGAAGAGTTATGTCGATGCGCATCGAGTCGACCGTAGTTACGAGGTCGGCGATCGAGTCTTCTTGCGGGTTAAACCGTATAAGATTTCGATCAAGTTTGGAAAGGGAGATAAACTCTCTCCTAGGTTCGTTGGACCTTTCGAGATTATGGAGAGAAAGGGGCCCGTGGCCTATCGACTAGCCTTGCCTGATTCTTTGAGGTGTATGCACGATGTTTTTCATGTATCTGTTTTGAGACATTATATTAGTGATCCTGCACACGTGATTGACCTGAGTTCCTTACAGGTATCGAATGAGGGAGTGCTCATGGCTGAGTCGGTCCACATCTTAGATCATCGCATTCGACATTTACGGCGTCGAACGGTAGATCAGGTCAAGGTCCAGTGGGACAGTTATAGTTCGCACTCGGTGACCTGGGAGGACGCATATGATATGCGCCAGAAATTTCCATTTTTGTTTGATAAATAGACTTATGATACTGTGGTACTATTATTTCGGCACTATACTGAGAAACTTCGGGATGAAGTTTAGACCAAGAGGGGGTGTATGTAACATCCCGCTCTGGCGCACTGAGAAAACTTATTTTTGAGGACACTTGCTTGCAAGTGATCTGTACTTTTGTGATGTTAAACCATTTATACTTGATTATGATGCGATTGACAGATGACATGATGTTTTACTAGTTTGATTGACACAAGTGTTGCTGACTCTGCTTTATTGAGTGTTCAGGGTTTTGGACCTTGAGGATGCAGAGGCATCAATGGAACCCCTTGGACTCTGGATGGAGTCAGGGAGTGTGCTTTTGGGTTGATATATTTACTGTGATGTTTCATTTGATTTGATGATTTGATGTTGACATTTCTGACATGATTGTTGATGATGCAGGCTAACGATAGCTTGTCGACAAAACTCACATATGGAATAAAGGGGCCACACATGATTTCCAGAGAGGTTGAGGGAGAGGGGTGGACAGCATCCCTGCCACCACCTACTAGCACTCCTTCCATGGCTCGAACTGTAGGTTAACGATTACCTAGTTCGAGAGGATCCACGATGCCGTGAGGGAAGACTGCGATAGTCGCTCACGATGAATCTAAGGGGCACGCAATAAGGCGGGGGCCTTATTCATTAGAACCCTTAGTCTCCCACAAGTTCACCTTGCGGAGTGTTGACTCCAGGGGTTATAGATGTCTACCAATCAGTTCAGTTGGCGAGTGGAACCCTTGGAGCACGTGGTGCATCCTGAAGGGCACATCGCACAAAAGAAACTCAGTTGGCGAGTGGCACCCTTGGAGCACGTGGTGCATCCTAAAGGGCACGTTGCACAAAAGAAACTCAAGAGGCGAGTGGCACCCTTGGAGCACGTGGTGCATCCTGAAGGGCACATCACAATAATGTGGATGAAGGATTTAGCCTAAATAGCCCTAAGTCATCAACACCTGAATAAATCCTTAAACAATTCCCCTAACCAGGCGTCGCCAGTTCAGAATTTGAGCCCTTTGTCAAAAAAAAAGCATAATTCAAGACTATACATTAAATATTCATTACCCCTATGATTTTCAACCTCCACCTAATCCAAGAAGTTTCCTTCCTTAATTAAATACATAAAACAATTCCTCCATTAATTGAATTCATAAAGTAATTCCTTCCTTAATTGCGTACATAAGGTCTTTCCTCATTCCCAGTAATAAGCTTGATAATTTATCTTTTTAGTGAAGGTACTACTACTTCGTCCTAACATAATAATCAAAACTTAACCGCATCCTAATAACAATGTCATTATATTCTAGCTCACAATAGCTCTGTCATTCAAACAACATTAGAATTTCATTTCCTACTAGCTAAACATTAACAATACAGGTGCTAATAATAAATTTAAACAAAAAAAAAACCCACTTAAGCTAATGTGAGTCTTCATAAAGTGTGTAGGGTAAAATAAAGAGATTAAGAAATTAATTCAAATAGGTTGTTGTAAATTTGAAAAGAAGAAATTAATTAGTTAACTAATGGGAGGTTAAAAGAAAAAAAAAAAAAA
>ML785500.1:98803-109065 GCA_009831015.1 Picea engelmannii | reverse complement strand
ACGTCAACCACAATATTTAGTCTTGGGTTTTGTTTTGCATGCTTAAATAATGGATGATCTCTCGTACATTAATAATTATATGTAATATCAACAAGCTATCTTGTCACTAATGCCAACCTACCCATTATTTATTACAATATGTTAAGGATAGCAAAGAATTTATGCGGAAGAGGGAAATGTTATTAATATTTCTCTTAATTTATATGCGGAAGAGGGAAATGTTGAAGATAGCAAAGAATTTATGCAGAAGAGGGAAATGTTACAATATATTAATTGCAGATATTACCCTTGTTGTTATAAACATGAGTTTCCTCCCTATCTTAGATATACCATAACTTATCATTTATCAATATAACAATCAACTTCAATATTTTATTCATGGAGATTTCTTCCTTCATTTAATTGAATTAGTAAGTGCTAGCTGCCAACCATTAGGTGTGCAAGTATCCCAACCATTATTGTCACTGTTATATTATTTTCAATTTATGCAAGTGTGATCCCTTTTGGGTACTAGGGATGTAACAAGTGGTATCAAAGATTCAATCAAGATTTGTTGGTGTTTTTTTGTTAGGTATTAAAAATTAAAAGAGAGAAGAAAATGACAATCAATTACTATCATTTCATCGATCAGGGTTGAGTTTCAAGAGCAATTCCATATCTTTATCAATGAAAAGAGAGAGAGAGATTATAGCTACAATTGAAGGAAAAAGGGTATGTGGATTCCATAAACCTAGAATATTATGGAATCCACATACCCTTTTCCATAGAATATACTAACCAGATCCAAAAACCAAAGACAAGAAATATGGTACTACACATATTATAATATATTATCAAGGAAAAAACAAGCTTAATGAAATTTGGACATTTGAAAAAAATTTACAAGTTAAATGAGTGCATCAATAAAAAAATAACATACTAACCTTGCAAGTTCAAAATCCGAGCTATGTATATCGAGAATTGGATTTTTTCAACCAGTGGGTGATGGAAAAATAAAAATCTCAAACAAAAGTCAAGAACAGTGTCGCAACTATAACAATTGTGTCACAAAGTCTCTTAAAGTCACGTATATATAGATAAAATAGTCAACTAGTCGTTAACACTAACCAATGAGATAGGCAAAATTTGCATCGCTATTGCCACGAAAGTTCGTCTCTATAGCGACGAAAATCCCGACTATATTTAAATAAGATTTTCATCGATATTGCGATGAACTTTCATGGCAATAGCGATGAAAATCCTGCCCTGTTTAAAAAAAATATGAAACTAGTTGAAGCGTAGAAAATTTTCGTGGAATAATCTGCCCATATGTAGTAGTGACCTAAGCATGAAAAACAATTCCCACCTTGACTCTACCCTAGTTTCATCATGCTTCCCCAAGTTGAAATGTGTGTGGGGCTTCTACCTAAGCATGAAAAATAGTGCCCACACATGCTCCACATTGGTTGGCATTTGTATTAGCTATTTTTTACAGGTCCCATCAGTTTCTTATGAGAAAAATTTCATTGTCCTTTGGATCCCTGGGAGAGCATATAGAAGGTTCATGATTGGATTTTATCGTTTTCCAGCTACAAGCCTCTGGGCCTTCAACCCCTTCTTCCCATGAAATGAGGGACAGCCCCTTCTTGGGTCAGTAAACCCAAAAATCCCAAAAGGTAAGGAGAAGAGGGGATGAAGTGTGAAAAGTGACAAGTATGGTCAGGAAAAGCACAATGAATCATCAATAGAACCTCCCAGTAGAAAATCTACTCCCAAGGGTGACCCACTTACTAGTGCACAATGTCAACCACCAAAGTGAAATAGGGAAAAGAGCACAATTTCCAAGAATTCATTACATAATCAAAAGAAGTTTAAAATGCACAAACTCAAATGCCTCAAATATTGAAATGACACTCACCACAATACTTGGATTGTATCCCATGGAGCAATACGTAATGTCTTCTGGAAGCCAATTGATGTGGTGGATACCCTCATGATGAACTTGGAACTGTGGCAGTGAGGTGGGTCTATGTCTATACAAGTGGAAACTTTTGGTCTTGTTGTCTCTCGGTACTCCATGTCTAAAATATGAGGGCCTCGAGACATCATCTCCTTAGTTATCCTAGGAATTTGGGATAACAGACCCAAAAAATGGGGTTCCCTATCAAAACAGGCACAAACCACTTTGGTGAACATGGTCCAAGTGGGTAAGCCTGGATAAAATTTCTTATGACATTGCCACCATTTCCATATTTCTTGATCCAAGTACAGAACCCCCACATGGATTTTGTTCTCATCATCCCTAATATCATGGAGGGAGAAGTAGTGTTCCATTTTTGAAACCCATCCTTCCGGGTCAGATCCATCAAATTTATGCATCTCAACTTTGGGCACATTATTCCAAGAATGTGGAGGACCCCAATGAGAGTGGGAAGAATGAGGATGCTCAAAATGGGAGGAGTGAAGATCCTCAAAGTGGTATTCAGGGTGCTTACCCTTGATGAGCTGCACCAATGTGTTGAAATTGTCCTCGAGTGACTACTGGAATTCTTGGTAGAGGGCGGTCACGGCCTTGTTCAATTAGGTGACTCAAATTTCCAAGTCTTCCATGGTATGAGCACGGGTCTGAGCAAGGAACATGGGGGAAACTTAGGGAGAGTGTACATCCTAGGATACATAGGCTGGTGGGATAGGGGGGCAATAGGGGGTGGGAAAGCGGTTGAGCCACAGAAAAATAGGGTTTAAAATGATATGTACCACTGTGATCAGGATGAAGAGAGGAATCCAATGGGATAGGTCTCAAATATTGGGGGGGAGGGGTTGGGACACAAAAAATAGAGTTAAAAATAATAGGTACCACTACGATCAGGATGAAGAGAGGAGTCTAATGGGATAGGTCGAAAATAAGGGTGTGGGCGGGAAAGGGGTCGGGCCATAGAAAAATAAGGTTAAAAATTATAGGTACCACTGCAATTAGGATGAAGAGAGGAATCTAATGGGATAGATCACAAATAAGGGTACCCTTAGTCGTACTACCTGACTACCCAGGTGCGAGAGTATCTTCCCGAGTATTCTTCTCGATGGCACTATATAAGTCAGGTGTTTGATTGGTTTATCTATGGGAGGATTCGAGATATAAAGGTCAATCTGTATATAGGTGTTGTCTGATACGCTACCACTCGAAGGGGTACCAAGAGGGGTTACAAGGGTGGCCAACAATGTGTGCTTAAATACCACTTGTAGTTCATGCATGTATGCTTGCCTAACCACGGATTTATCCATTGAACGACAAATCTTTGTAGCTTTAAGACGTCGGAATATGTCTCTACCTTAAAACAAATAACCCACAATTTTCTACCGAGGAAAGTGCTCTGATACCACTTGTAAGGTACAATATCTATTATAATAACCAAAACAAAAATATTGCAGAGAATAATAGTGGAATAACAAAATAGATAAAACCACAACACCAAAATAATACATTTATTTATAGGAAATAATGTTCAGTTTCCTCTTCGAGGGGGAAATCTCTAGAAGAGCAATGCTCTATTACAATAATTCTCAAGACAAACTATCCAACACCTCCTAATATTATTTATACTAATTCTATCTTCTAAGGAAACTTCTAGAGGAATATCTTTCTAAAAGTGGAAGCTTCTATTAGGTCTTCTTACATTGACTTATTCTCATTTATTTAATAGACCTTATTACTAATGTCGACCTTTAATACATAGAAAATATATCATACTAACTAATGACCCATGAATAGGGGTTAAGATTAGATCCTAAGAGAGACAGAGGAAGTCATCTTCCAAGTGAATCAACTCACTTCATCAACATTTTGCAGAGGTTTTCATGTCAGATCTAAGAGGGTCGTACAAGGTGGCGCAGTCTTGACACAGGGAGTTGTACCACAACACAAAGGCTCACGTTTTTGTCATTGTTGAGTTGTTATAGCATGAAGAAATTTGTGGGGAGGTCATATGAATTGTTGGGGAAGGGTTACGTTGGTGTTTACTCATCCATTTCTGAAGATATATTTATTGTGTAAGAGATATCTATATTTTCCTGCTGAAAAATAATAAAATCCACAAATATGTTGCTTTGGTTTTCCCTCCGAGGTTTTTCCAGGGACGATTGTCCAAAGATACTTATGTACATGTGATGTGATTGTTGTTTTCTTTTTCATATAAGTTCCTAGTTATTATTTTTTTGTGCTTAACTTATTTATGGAAGAAAACCTAGCATAATTAGTTAGAAGAAAATTTAAAATTGGGTTAAGTGAACTGGGTTTAGAAAAATTTCACATGGTATCAAAGTAGGATTATTAAAGAATCAGTATCATAGGTGGATCTATTAAGATCTAGTGGATCATGAGGACATAAGGTACAAATCAAGGAAACCTTATATATTTTGCAGTGCTAGGGTAAGTTATTGTAAGGGTTTATGTCGTGAGGGTTTGAACAACAACACTTTTTCAAAAATGACCATGAATATGAGGGTTGAGGATAGGATTTAGGGGGCTCAATGACCATGAAAGAGAGGATGACTATGGTGTTGGAGTTCAATGAGGTCCTTGAACATACACCAAAGATTGCAATTGCTCCTACAGATGTAGTTGAACTAGCCATCTGAAAGAAGGGTGAGGAAAAAGCAAAGAGATTAATTCTTGATGGGATAAAGGATCATGTGGTCACACATATTTCAGGAAAGACTACCGCAAAATAAATGTGGAAGGCTCTGAGTGACATATACGAAAACAAAAATGAACACAGGGTGATGGCTTTGCGAAAGCAATTGCGTGGGACCAACATAACCAAAGGTGAGGGTGTGATTCCTTATCTTACCATAATAACTTAGATCACAGATAAAATTGCAGTAGTTGGTGAAAACATTGAGGACTCTAAGTTTGTGTGTATTGCATTAGATGTCTTTCTGAAGTCATGGGATGTCTTTGTCCATGGAGTGGTAGCTCAAGAGAAGTTACTTGAATGGAAACTCCTATGGGATGATTTTTTGCAAGAAGAGATCAAACTTGGTTAGTTAGGATCATCATATTCACCCCAAATCATGGATGAGGAGGGTTTGACGCTTGCAAGAAAAGGAAAGGGAAAAACAAAGAAGAAAGGTGGAAAGAAGAAGAAAATTGACTTTTCTAAAGTCAAATGTTTCTATTGTCACAATATGGGACACTTTTCCTCAGAGTGTCCGAAGAAGAAGAACAAGAACCAACCGCAGATGGCAGCTTCTGCAACAGTGGATGAGTTTGCCAAAAGCTTCAAGGAGGGTTTTTTCTTCATAGCTTGTATGTCTAGTGCAACAATCTCAAACATGTGGTTTGTGGACATCAGAGCATATTATCATATGACAGGGCACAAGGAATTTTTCACTAGGCTACAGAAGGGAGGTGTGAATCTGGTTATAGAGCTCGGAGATGACATGTGCTACAAGGCACAAGGGGTTGGTAGAGTTTAGTTTCAGAGGGAGTCAGATAAACCACTCTGGTTTGCTGACATACTATATATTATGGGGTTGACTAAGAACCTCATCTCAGTCTCTTCTCTAAGGGTGTTCATCAGGCCAGCAGGGTCAAGCGAGAAGATGAACAGGATGATTGGGGTTCGAGAAGAGAAGGTGTACAAACTAGAGTTTCATCCAGGGAGAGCATTGGTCAATATAACCAAATATATGGGTGATTTTTGGCACAGAAGGATGGCGCACTTACACCTTGGTGCATTGGGACACTTGAGACAGAGAATCATTGGATTGCCTAAGTTCACAGCAGGGAGACATGATCCTTGAAAGGGTTATGCAATTGGAAAGTATGCTCAAAGACCATTTCCACCAAGCGAGCAGGGGTTCAAGGGAGTATTGGAATTGATTCATTAATATTTATGTGGTTAGATGAGCATGGAGTTAGTGAGTGGCTTCAAATACTTTGTTATATTCATTGATGACTACTCTAGGAAGACCTAGATATACTTTCTGAAGGCTAAGGATGAAGTCGTCGACAAATTTTGGGAGTTCAGAGCTCTGGTTGAGAACCAAACTGGCAATAATATTCGGGTCTTGAGATCTGACAACGGGGGTGAGTACACCTCCAAAGAGTTTGTGGATTATTGCACAACAACGAGGATCAAGAAGGAACTCATTGTTCCTTACAATCCTCAACATAATGGAGTCGCCAAGAGAAAGAACATGACCATAGTCGGAGCAACACGAGTGATGATACATGATCAGGGTTTGCCATTGTTTTTATGGGTATAGACTAGTCACATTGTTGTTTATATTCAGAATAGGATTCCCCACATAGTTTTTGGGAAGCTAAAACCTAAGGAGGTATTTATAGGTACCAGGCCAGATGTGAGTCATTTTCTCATCTGGGGAAGTGTATGTTATTGTCACATACCTTTGAAGAAGAAGACGAAGCTAGACCCTAGAATAGACAAGGGGATTTTTGTTGGTTATAGCAAGGATTCCGAGGCCTATAGGATCTTTGTGCCAACACACAGAAAGATCATTGTGTGTAGGGATGTACAGTTCGAGGAGGAGCGTGCATTGAGGAGGTCGAGAGAATTGCCAACACATTTAGAGGACCGACCGAGACATGACTCAGGGGTCAAGACAAAGGAGGAACATGGTCATAGTACAAGAGATCACAACAACGAACACAGGGTGCAGGATCAGGTACAAGTGTTCAGAGAGAGACTGTTGGACATGATCATCAAGAGTTATATGATGAGGAGGAGGAGGAGCACGATGCAATTCCACAGGAATAGGGTACTAGGCCACGACCTAAGTGGTATAATTCCATAGTCAGTGATTCTAGGTTGGTAGGGCTTCTAGAGAGAGATTTCAGATGAAGTAAGCCACCAGAGAGACTTGGGTACATGGAATTGATGACATAGCTCATTGATGTAGAGCCTTCCACATATGATCAGGCTACACAACATGGAGTGTGGCAGGAGGCCATGATGGACGAATATGCCTCCATTTTGAAAAATGATGTATGGGCGGTGGTGCACAATCCAAACGGAAAGGAGGTGGTTGGATCCAAGTGGATCTACAAGGTTAAGCATGCAACAGATGGAAGCGTGGAAAAGTACAAAGCCTATGTCATTGCAAAGGGGTTTTCAGAGTGAGAAGGAGTTGACTATGAGGATACTTTCACCCTATTATCCATGTATTCCTTGATATGAGCATTCATATCATTGGCAATAGAGAAGGGATAACACGTTCACCTGATGGACATGAAGACCACTTTCCTTAACGAAGTTGTTGAGGAAGAGGTATATTTTGAGCAGCTAGAGGGATTTTAGGTAGGCAGCAGAGAGACGCATGTGTGTAGACTAAGGATAGCCTTATATGAGCTCAAGAAGGCACCTTGGGCATGGTACTCAAGGATAGACAACTACTTGAGGGAGATGGGTTTCCAGCGGAGTGAGGTTGATCCAAACATGTATTTTCTTGCAGGGAAGGAGCCTCTCATATTGGTGTTATATGTAGATGACCTGTTTCTGACAGTGGATGAGCAGGTGATAGCAGACTGCAAGGCCAACCTTATAGTTGAGTTTGAGATGAAATACCTTGGGTTGTTGCATTATTTCCTTGGTCTAGAGGTCTAGCAGCAGGATGGTCGCTTCTTCTTGGGGCAGGGGAAGTATACATTGGATATCTTGTGTAGGTTCAGGATGATAGATTGTAGGCCCATGTCCATGCCTCTAGTCACGAACTGAAGGAAGATTGATGCATCATATTCAAAGACAATAGACCCCATTGTCTATCGTCGGTTGATTGGATCGCTCATGTATCTGGTCAATACTTGACCAGATATCAGCTTTGTAGTAAACTCTTTGAGCCAGTTCATGGTGGACCCCCAGAGAGTACATTGGATAGTTGTGAAGCATGTGCTTCACTAACTGAGAGGTACAATGGAGTATGCGTTGTTATATGAATGTAGTAGTGGAGTGAGATTGGCAGGCTTTACAGATGTTGATTGGGAAGGATGTGCAGAGGACAAAAATAGTACTTCGGGTTATTGTTTCAGCATTGCATCAAGCATCATTTCCTGGTTCAATAGGAAGAAAAAATCAGTGGCATTAAGCTCTGTTGAGGCAAAGTACATGGCTTCTAGCTTGGCATCATGTGAGGCATTGTGGTTTAGAAAGCTACTCTTGGGATTGTCCAGGCAAGAGCTAGAAGCTACTGTGATTCATTGTGACAACCATAGTTGCATCAAGCTCTCTGAGAATCCAGTGTTTCATGATCGTAACAGGCACATTGACATCAGGTATCACTTCATCCGAGATTGTGTATAGAGAGGATCCGTGAGGCTTGACTACACATAGACTGATGAGAAGATAGAAGATATTTTTACAAAGACACTGATCTGACAAAAGTTTATGAAGTTCAAAGATCAGACGGGGTTGAGGAAGAATCCATTCCTTGCTAAGAGGGAGTGTTGAGAATGTAGCAAGGAAGGTCTTCCACTCATTACAACATCCTAGCATGGCGGAGGACAATGAAACATTAGTCAAGTGATAAATTAAATCGTTGATGTGTTATATTCTTCAGTTGACTTTATTTAGCACCTTTTCTAAGGTTTAAGTGGAAAATAATTTAAGTTGTGGTCTTTTAATCTTGACCATTGATCTCATCATGAGGAAGAGAGTTAATATTAGCCATCAATCATTTTGGGATTAGGGTTTCACTTGCTCAATGAGTATAAAGAAATCAACTTGGCTAAGGGGGTGCATTATTCACAAAGAGAGAGAGTGAATTTCATTGGAGAAGAGAGATTTGTCAAGGATTTGTTGGACAAGTATTTAAGGGAGACAGAGGAGGTCATATTCCAAGTGAATCGACTCACTTCATCAACATTTTCAAGAGGTTTTCACTTCATATCTTAGAGGGTCATATAGGGTGACGTAGTCTTGACGCAGGGAGTCATACCACAATGCAAAGGCTCACGTTTTTTTCAATGTTGAGTTGTTTTGGCCTGTAGAAATTTGTGGGGAGGTCGTACAACTTGTTGGGGAAGGGTTACACTGGGGTTTACTCAACCATTTATGAGGATCGATTTATTTTGTAAGACATCTATATATTTTCCTACTGAAAAACAATAAAATCCACAAATTCGTTGCATTGGTTTCCCCTCCGGGGTTTTTCCAAGGACGATTGTCCAAAAATACTTGTGTACATGTGATGTGATTGTTGTTGTCTTTTTCATCTAAGTTCCTGGTTATTATTTTCATTGTGCTTAATTTATTTGTGGAAGAAAACCTAGCATAATCAGTTAAAAGAAAATTTAATTGGTTTAAGTGAACTGGGTTTAGAAAAAATTCAGATATTGGACTGGATTTATTTATGTTCTTTATTTCTTGGCTTGATAACATAAAGAAAGAATCCTAAAGGTCCAAAACCCTAACCTTAGGAGGTGAAGTGCCAAAAGGTTTGTGGGCCCCAAGGTGGTTAGTTGATGCATCAACTTCCCAAGGGAACGACTTTTGCATACAATCTCTATTTGGAATATTTAGTAGCTTGGTGGAAATATTTAATCAAGAAATACAATTATTGGTAAGACTTGACATGTCATATTAAACACATGCCCTCGAATAACAAAAAAACATCGTTTAAAGCCTCAAAACAACCCCAAAAATTTAAAACATAAAAATCATAACAAAAATAGCCAAAATGAAGAATTATGATGAATCAATGGAAGTGGTTAGTTAACATTAATATCCACCTAAATCACACTACTTAAAAAATTATTAGAATATAATCATGTTGATATCCTTTAATATAAATGTACAATGTGAACTTCAGAGTTCATATAAAACATACACATGGCAATTTTTCATTAATTATTTATCGAGAAATATGATAAAAAAAACCTAACCCTATCATAATCAAATGTGCATACTTAGTGCATTTGACAAATATACTCAATAATTTCCAAAGGCTCTTCACAACAGTTTTCCGAAAAAGTTTGGCATCTAATGGACGCATTGACACGTTATTGCATTTTATTTACTCAAACAAATATTGTGAATTTGGTGGTTGTTTGAACTCAGATTATCAATATAAAACAAAAACCTAGAGGATACTACACTCAATATCACAAAGAAATTTTCAATCTGAACAAGTTGGGTACACGGAATTTAAAATAAAAACCTGTATTGATGAGAAGGAGATGGAACGAACCCAACCTACTGAAGCTCAACCCTTGCACGTCACTTCTGTGATTCTTCTCATAAAAGAAAAAATGCAGATTAACTATAACT
>ML785500.1:54105-92254 GCA_009831015.1 Picea engelmannii | reverse complement strand
ACTGTGTAAAACATTTTGAAAGATAAGTGTTTTGATCATTGTGTTATTTATTGTTTAATGTTGTGGATAAATGTTGCATTTACTTTGTAATTTATGTGTATAAATATTGTTGTGCATGTTTAAATGGATGCATTCACGTTTTTAAATTATTCATGATAATAACATGCATGTATGCCATTTTGTATGTATTTTATGCATTCAAATCAATATGTTAGTCGATTTGGTAGTAGCATTACCCAACTAGGGGATTGGGTATGTTACAACTTATCCCATGATTAAAAAAAAATGAATGGACATTATTAAATGCAATGTGACATTATCGTTATATATATTAACAATATAAATATTATTATGCTTGACAATTGATTAAATCTAAATAAAATAAAATTTAATATTAACAATATAAATGTTATTATCCTTGGAAAATTATTAAATCTAAATAAAAGGAAATTTAATAAACTCATAGTCACATGTCGTCCATTCTCCTTCAAATCAAACTCCCAACCAAGTAACACCTAGGTTTAAATTTATGGATATTTACGTCAAAGGCGTTCTTTCAAGGGAAGAGTTCTTCTCCAAGCTTTGTTGTCTATGAAAAACATATGGGGAGCATGCCACATGTCAGAATTGCACAACATATGTAAAATTGTCACATTCCATGTCCATCATCGATCGAGAGTCTAGGGAAGAATCAATGCCCTAACTATTGGTGTAGGTATAGAAAATGGTTCCATAACCTACTACGATTTAGGATTTCATTGGAGAGTGCAACCACAGACGTATTTGGTACCACCACCATCTCAACTCACTATTATGCCAGACTCGACTAGATTCACTAATGACTAGTCCATTGCCAAGAAGGTAGTGTTTGCCAAATAGAAATGATTGTTAACCTATTTCTTATATTCCATTGGTTTCTCATGCACATGTATTTATAGAATGAATTACCAAAAATTTCCTTACTTGGTTAGGTATTCATTTTAAGTTTATAGGTATTCATTTTAAGTTTAGAAATTTCATTTATCCATTTATCCATGAATTGAATTTAACTTCAAATTATATGGAGAAAATGATGTCGAATTACTTGCGCTTTTACTATTGCATCTTTATCAACCATCCATCATATACCTCTATATGTCGACTTTATTGCCTATTGCAAAGAAAAGTGTGCAATCCTATGATCAAACCCAAGTTTCTCTGAATTCAATTATGTGTCTCTCGTATAAAATTACGTTAATCCTAAACAGGTGCACATATTTTAATTTTTCTTTCCATGAATCCATTTGACTTCTAGATTATATTTTTTATTTATTTTTTAATAAAAAACGAATGAATGTTCATTAAATGTATCTTGCTTTGAAATCGATCCATTGACTTTTGAGATGATATCTTTTATTTTATTTTTTAATAAAAATGGAAATATTTTATTTTTTTTAATAAAATGGAAATAATTTTTTATTTTTTTATAAAAATGGAAATATTTTCATGTTTTTGTTGTTTTCTTTTAACAATATTGTAAAGATGGTTAATACAATGTTTTAGATTGGGAAGTGGATTCATTTCAAGTTTTTTAAGTGTTTTTTTTTTATTTTGAATAGATTTCACTTTATTTACATATTTAAATTTAGGGTTTCAGTGTTTTATAATTTTTTTATTTTTTTTTTATCGAATACAATCAAGGGTTTAATTTGGGTTTAATTCTTTAAGAAGATCCAATCTAATGCAATTGTAATTCCTACCTACCTTAAAAAAGGATTTGCATTATTTTCACCATTTACCAGTAGTAGTAGGGTATGGTGGTATTGATTAAAGGAGAAGGTTTAAGTTTTATTTGACGATAAAAATAGTAGGTATTTCTTCTCTTCAGACATTATTCTTCCCACTCACAAAGAAGAAGAGCTTGAGGTGCCCTTGCAAACACACAAGGACCAATCCCATGACAACATTTTCCAACAAATAATTACATATTGGGTTGAAGGGGGAGTGGATGGTTTATATTTTCAAAATCCCATCTAGTCACAATTTCCTTGTGCACCTTATAGGGTTGGGATTGTAGCACTTCCTCCATCTTTCTTTTGAAAACAAAAAATGGTTTTGGAGTAGTATCTAGTTTTTAACATGGTCCTTATAGACCTTCTCTTGTTGAGAAAATACCATGCATGGCTTCTCTACAAGATATTACTCCATCCCAACACTATCGTGGTTGGTGTTAATGCCCTTAGCAAAGAAAGATAGGTAGACATGACAATGACAATAAGCCACTCAATCATATTCCCCCAATGGATATTATAGAGTATATAGTTGGTGAGTAGCATGTGTTTGTTTTTTAGGATGGAATAAAGAATGGTATGCTAGTAGTTCATATGCTGGAACAACATAATGGCTTCCACTCTCCTTCTATCAACCGTTACCACTCTTAACTCCCACATCAACATATTGGTCAACAACTATGGATTAGGCACAACCAAGGAAGGTATCATAAACTAAGATAAGAGCATGATGGGGTATTATGCTAATACTTCACCATTTGGTTTACTTGAGGGATTTTGTGTTCAATGTTCAATCTTGGTATTACAACCAGGTCAATTTTCTCATCGGTGTGCACCTCAAAAAGCTCAAGGTGGGTACTTGCAAAACTATGTGAGTAGAGTGTTTAATAGGTAAAGCTATTTTTGGTCTTGGGGGTTGACAACCTTCTACTTTCACTTCCCTCTCTACTTCTTAGATACTAACACAACAATCCATGATCTTTTAAAGGTACTTATGTGGTCAAAGTTGATGGTGCAAAAAAAAATTGAAATTAGATGTTTGATTTTTTGTTTTTTGTTTTTTAAGGCTTGATTTTTTTTTTAAATGTATATAAAGATTCTCCAATAGAAGCTTACAAATCCTTTGCAAAAAAATAGCTTTGGTGTATTCTAACTACTAAATCGACATGATTGGTTTATTAGAGTGTTGACCACAAATAAAGTATGTTGGATATCTATTCTCATGTATACATACAAATTAATATACCTAGGGGTTAGGGATATTTTTATGCAAAATGCCCATATTATGTGTAGTCCATGCTCAATAGTTTCAAGATTTATTATATGTGTATCATTTCATAAATTCACAAAATCAATATGTTCATTGGCCATTTAGGTTTGCACTTGATCCTATCGAGAATATTAGGGTGAACTATTTCAGTGATTTTATCCTCGGTTCTATGTTGAGTTTAAGAACACAAATACCAAGTTTACACCATTTTTCTTTGGGATTTTTCCATGTTTGATATAAATTACTTAACTATGTTTCAATGAACCATTTGAACATGCACATTTCTAATAATTATAATTCCTATATTAGCTATAAATTAATAATTGTTTTTAAAATAAGGAAGTGGAAGAATATTGATCCCAATTTCCTTATAGCTTGTAGAGATCTTGACCATGATAGTTATGCCCAATGTTTCATATCCACGGGTTTGTTTTTGTGATCTCATAAGAGTTTGAAGTTCAAATATCATTCCTATGTGTCTAACCAAGAATATTAGTTTACTTACCATAAGTGTTTAGATTATCTATCTTTAAAACTTTTCCCACCCATCTCTTTGTGTACTTGAGTAGAGGGTTGAGTTGTGTTCCTTATGTCTATTTTAAGATTTAATGTTAGGTACTTAGTTTGGATTGCCCTCAACAATAGTCATGCATTCAAACATAGACTTCACCACATATAGTGATTTGTTACAAAGCTGCATTTGCATTAAATAGACTAAAAATAATGGATATTTAGTTATTAGAAATCTATTGACATAATAAGTTTCTAAATTCAAATCGTTAGATTCATTACTTTTTAATTTTCTCAAACCATTTAGTATGGTGATATCCACATTTACCTTGATGTATTCTTTGTCAAACCAAGTTTTTTTTCAAATCCCTCTTCACTTTGTTGTTATAGCACAAAATTCCACAACTATGCATTTGTACCATGGCCTAACCCTTTCCCAATGCTTGCTAGACTTTTCCCTAAAGGTCCTCTCAAAAATCATTTAAAAAACATGCCCTAAGAGCATATCCACGGGTTTTCCTAGTGCAACATGCATACATCCACGACTTTCCTCACTAAGACCCATAGATGCCCTCAATTTTGGTGAAAAATAAAATAATATTGTGTTTTCGTGCAGGTTTTTTCGGTTGGGATCGTTTCCCAATGCCATTTCCCAATCGAAAACCCACTCGAAAACACAAGATTGTTTTACTTTTCACCAAAATTGAGGGCATCTGCGAGTCTCAGTGAGAAAAGTCATGGATGTCTGTGTGTTGCACTAGGAAAATGCATGTATATGCTCTTAGGGCGTGTTTTTAAAATGATTTTTGAGAGGACCTTTAGGTAAAAGTCTAGAAAGCATTGAGAAATGGTTAGGCCATGGCACAAATGCATAAGTGTGGCATTTTGTGCTATAACATTTGCAACTTCAATTTTTTTTCTTCATATGCATCTATTTGGGAATGTGGTTTTTTGTCTGTGAATCACACAATTGCTTCCTTCCCTAGCATATGAGAAATTGACAATCATGGATGGTACCAAACAAAAGTATTTTCGTTGATGCTTAACCATATGATCCAACACACTTCTCTTATCTTCAAACATGCATCATCCTTGTCCTTATTCACTTCAACAATCTCTTTCCTAGATTCAAGGGTATACTAGTGGGCCTAATGGTTAAGAACATGTGTTTCCTCCGAGGAAGTCACAGGTTCAAATCCAGATGGGGGTAGGGAATGTACATGTTCGTAGGCTTTAGCAATAAAATCGTTGTGTGGAAGGGGTCCCTTGTCCCACAAACAAGGGGGTCTCATGTTTATGGGCAAAGCAAAATGCATGTTTATGGTGGTCGAAGTGGAGATTCACCAAGTGTAGGCGTGAATATAGTCAATTGACCCAAAATTATAGGCTCAATTTGTGGGTTGTGTCTTTAGGAATATATTTATAAACTTCTTCTCCTTATATTATAGGATAATTAGGTCAATTATTGTATCTTAAAAATGATTATTAAAATTTAAAAAATTATAATGTATGGAGAAGCCTCATAAAAAATGGAAGTTTAATGTCACTTATTGATACTTTCAACATGTATTGATGATGTAGATGTCAGTGGTAAATCCAAAAGCAACGGACCCAATAGGCTTTGAAATTTTGGATAGTAAATTGGGGGAAAAAAATTGGATATATATATATATACACACACACACACACACACACACACACACACATGTGGTTCACGACACCAGATATTAGTGCTTGCTACGTACATGGAAAACCTCCCCGAAATCCATGAGAGAAGATGGGGTGGTCAAGCATTTTCGGAGTATTGGGGGCTCAAAAACAAGAGCATCTTATAGACCCATTAAAGGGCACAACATGTCACTCCAAGGATTTGAACCTCGGTGGGGAGGGTAACAATCATTCCTCCCAACCACCCAAATTACATCCAATGGACAATATAATTATTATATATGTGTGTGTAATTTAAATTTTATTTACTCAAAATCAAAGTTTATATTTATTTTTTAAATATAACTTTAATCAAAATCAAAATTAATAAATATTTTATTTATTTTTACAATTCCTACAAATATACGTTGTATTTTTAAATTTAATAATTAATTAAAAATTATAATGACTCTAAACACCTTATATCTTCTTAATGGAATGAATCATAAATACTCTTTTCAAAAGTGACCTATCCAATTCATGATATAGCTTCATCTTATTAGTCCCTATCAAAGTAGGTATTATAGTTTTGGTTTGATTCAAACTTCATATTAATTCATCCCATTTTTTTCAAGATATCTAAGGTTTTTTTAATTTTTCTATTAAAATCATTTATTTGAAAAAACAAAATGAATTTTTCAATTTCATTCATTGAATTTTTCATTGGTTTATATGTTATGATGGGACTTAATTGCCCCTAGTGTATATGGATTTTTTTTAGTCGTTGTCAAAGATGAAAATTAGTTCTTAAACACAAAATTCCAAAAACCCTTAAACATCCACGTACACCCACATGCTTAATTCATATATATTGCTTTGGCACTCTTCTCAACTCATATTATTTATTCTACACATTACAGCATTAACTCTCCCATTTCCTCCACAAATTGATAGGAGCATTTAGTCTCATTTTCGTCCTTACATAATCTCGCTACAAATGCCACCTAGAACTACCATCTACAACCTTCCAAGCATTCCTTGTTGGAAAACCTTGCAACCATGTAGGAACTTCTCACTAGAAAATATAAGATCAATGTTACCTCTACAAATGTAGTCGCTAAGCCTTCTCCTGCTTCGTCCCCCCATCCTTCTTGTTCTCCTACTTCTTCCCACTTTTCTTGCAAGGTCCTACTTCTTCCCACCATTTTTTAAAGGTCTTGCTTCACACTTCTTCTTCAGATAGTGATTTTGCAAGCACCTCCAAACTTGTAGTAGGAATTAGGTAAGGTATCCATTTCTATTGTTGGAGAAAGAATCCCAAGGCATGAAGGAATCCAATGACAAAGCTTGGCACTCCTTAGCACTAAAACGATGCTTCTATCTTGTATCGACTATAGAAAGAAGATATTAAGAAGAAAAGGAGAAATTCAAGTATAATAATTATTAAGTTGAGAAGATAAGGAAATGATACATGGCAAGATCAATATTCCAAATCAAATAATGCTAAATGAACTATAGAAACTATAGAAAGTTAATATTAGAGATCACATGGCCATATTTGGATTATCTAGCCTCTGAAATCAATGGATGAGCATCGACTCTATGTCTATATCTAACACTATTAATGATCCAGATGGATATCAGTGGCCACCCAACTCTTCCATTGACTCAACATGCCATCTTGGTAGTTTTATTATGATTTTTTAGGATTTCTTGGATCCTAAACTTTTGGGGTCGTTTTGAGGTCCTAAACGATGTTTTCTAGGAAATTCTAGGGCCTAGGTTTCTTCTTGACATTCCCAATCCATGTTGCAATATTGTATTCCTTAGTTAGATATTTCTAGTGAGCCAATATGTGTGCCAAATGGAGATTGTATGAGAAAGTTGTGTCACTTGGAAGTTGACATAGAAATTAAGCACCTCATGCCCAAAAACAACTTTTTGATGCTTCACCTCCTATGGTTAGGGTTTTGGATCTTTAGGGTTCTTACTTTATGTTAAAAGGAAATCCATTCATCCTCTTGTATTATCTTTTGCAAATGAGCATAACCATAATCTCTCTCTCTCTCTCTCTCTCTCTCTAGAGATAAGCTACCACCATTCTAGTTATTTTTTGTTCTAAAGTGTTCCATTATTTTATTCATTAATAGAAGATGGGTTTTCATGATATTATTGTGCTCTCTTCTACAATCCTATGTGTGTTTCATTTAGTTCCCTATAAAATCTGGATCAATGGTATCAAAGCAATATGATCCTTGTTATTTCTCAGTGCATGTCCCTGACAAGGTCAGGGTATAGAGAATTGGGTCTTGAGATAGTTTCACTAAGAGACGACTTCCCTCATCGACCCAAGAGGCCTCCCATGGTGGGGGAAAGGAGAGATGAAGGAATAGGAGATCCTATCAATGTGTTTCTTGAGGAATCCCTCACATGACATAGGAATGAGATGATGTACAAATTCACCTAGATCCTTCAATGATTGTCGACATTGAGTGAGGCACCTTCAACAAGAAGCCATTTTTGGAGGTTTGATACCCTTCAAGGTAAAAGTTAACTTTGATGTCCCTTTATTTGATGGCCAGATAGATGTAGATTCTTTGGATAATTGGTTGAATATTTTTTATTAATTTGTTCAAAACAAATTCGACATCGAAAAGATCACATTTACGCTCCTTAAAGCCCTTCCCCGTGTCAAAGATTGGTGGGAAATTTACTATGAGATACATAATGAAGACGATTCTATAAAATTCAGCACATGACCCATTTGGGCAGCCTTTGTTGATTCCCTCAAGGAGGAATTCTACCTTGTTGGAAACTCTGATGTCTAGTACATGAGATGGATGGCTCTGTATCAAGAGAGATACCAGAAGGTGTCGAAGTATTCCAACATCTTCCACACCTTGCACTCAAAGTTGGGTATCAAAGATTCCAAGCGACACTTAGTTTTGAAGTACCATAGTGGCCTACACAGTACATCCAAATAGGTATGGATATCTTGGACATATCCTCACCAGGATCCACTTATCGATATGGTGTTGATATCGAACAGAAATAGAAGCAGCAGAATAAGCGGGAGTTTATGTCTACAAACTCACCACAACAATGTTGAGTACACACTTATACTAAGAGGGGGGGTGAATCAGTATAAGGTTGAATTTTTCTTTTTAACATTCATAAACCATAATGATGCAATTTCATAAATATATCAACCAGAAGGCATAATATTTAACGTGGAAACCCTTTTGGGAGAAAACCACAAAAAAAAAAAAAATTATTAAACTGTAGGCACCAACCTACAATTACAAATGTTTGTAGGCACCAACCTACTGGAGACACCAATCCCCACTACTTTTTTTATGCACCGACCTATAGGAGACACAAATCCCCTTTGTTGTTGGTAGGTATCGACCTACAGGAGATTTCAATCCCCTCTAATGCTTGTAAGCACCGACCTATAGGAGACATTGATCCCCTCTATTGTTTGTAGGCATCAACCTACAGGAGACATTGATCCCCTCTGTTGTTTGTAGGAACCGAACTATAGGAGACACCAATCCCCTCTGTTGTTTGTAGGCACCGACCTACATGAGACACCGATATCCACAACTATTTATTTTGTAGGCACCAACCTACCTCCAAGTTTACAAGTTATTCATATGCATTACTTCACTTGTCTTCTTGATGCTTCTATCTTCACCAAATCTTCTCTGCTCTCGTTACTTCTTCTTTCACCAAATCACTCACGTCTTTTCTTTTTCCAAATCTACAATGTGCTCGCTACTTCTACTTTTTCCAGATTACTCACTCCTTTTCTTTTTTCATATCTGCTCGACACTCACTTCTTCTGCTTTCACAATATCTACTCGACTCTCGCTCCTTTTTCTTTCACCGGATTTACTCGACACTCACTAATATTTAATCATTGCTCCTTGAATGATATTCAATCATCACTCCTCAAATGGTATGCATAAGAATATTACATTTTCACCCACACACACACGTTTTGTCTCATAACCCCCTTCTTCATTTATATTTTACCGTAATCTTTACATGAAAAATCATGTTCTTTTGAAAAGTCACGACTTTTATGAAATAATAATAACTTTTCCCACTTTTTATTTTTAATTCATTTTTTACCATACCATGGGTAAAATACCACCATGGTTTGTAAATCCATGTGTAAATACCATGTGCACTTTCACTTTTACTTTTTAATCCATTTTCATCTTTACTCCACTTTTACGTAAACTCCACTTTCACTTTTACCTTTTTCTTTAATCCACTTTCATGTTTACTCCACTTTTATGTAAACTCCACTTCCACTTAACTTTTCCACTTTTGCATTTATTAAAGTCGCATTCATATTTAATCCACTTTCATGTTTACTCCACTTCCACTTAACTTTTCCACTTTTGTATTTATTAAAGTTACATTTATATTTGAATACTTACTTACCTTTGACATCAATGACAATACTTTATTCAACAATATCCCCCTTTGTCATTTATGGAAACCATGTACTCAAAACCATGTAATCCTCCAGAAATAGAAAGAGTTATCCCGTGTTTGCAACTCTCCCCCTATCTGTAATTCTCCCTATCTGTAATTCTCCCCCTTTGACATGAATGGAAAAGGTATGCTCCCACTGAGCTATGCTTATTTACTGACAAGATGTGAGGGATATCACTCCCAGCTTCTATCTGAGATATTCAAATGTTGCTCTAGGAAGGGGTTTGGTAAAAATATATGCAACTTGTTCCTTGGTGGAAATTTTTTCTATATTGACACTTAGTTCGACTACTTGTTATTCTTAGGAAGTGGTACTTGATGGTAATATGCTTCATCTTTTCTACATAGTTCATTTTTTTGTGTTTATCCCCCTTAGACTATGCTTTCTCTTTTAGTTTTCTGAAGTAGCTCCCTCTGTGAATGTGTTATCTTTTCTCATTGTAATTGTTGAGTCTTATTTGTTTTACCAACACTCTCATGAACTGCTCCTTTTGATACTTATTAAAAATATTCCAAATACTTGCTATATGTTTCACTATCACAGTATTGTTATCTATTCACAACTGGTAGGATTGGTTTCCTTCAACATTTTCTCACAATCTACTGCTCAAAAATGAATGATTTGTTGTTGTTAAAAAAAATGTCCATATACAACTTATCACATCTCCATATGTTTTGAATCTTCAAGATGTTATGTGCCTTCATAGCTTATAATGGATCTTCCACTATCACAGGTATGTTGTTGGTTTGGTAGTACTTGAATGTCATCAAACCACCATCCAGTTTTCCTTCAAAAATATTTCCTAAATATGGTCAATGTTGGTCACATTAGATACCTTAAACCATGCCAACTCCCAAAGTTCCATTTAGTGCTCACAAAGGCTTCTGAGGTTTCCTTGGAAAAATGTGTAGAGCTATCGTCAAATTTCATTCCCAACTGTAAAAAATCCTTCAAGATATGAAGAAGGAATGTCCAAAATATTATATGCATGTTGTCCATAATATAATTTCCTCCACTTGCACTTTCTCTTCCATCGACACTCCTGAAAAAGTATGAACACTTCCACCAACAATGCAAGATAATTAATCTCTATCGATCCAGATAGTCTGTGTATCCAATATAAGCAGTAGTACATCACCAAAAATAGTCGAACATGGTTGGGTTGGTCTCAGCAAATCCAATTTGACTCAACAAGAAATAGTCAAGTTATCAAGAAGACATTAGTTAGGTTCACATATCAACAACTTCAAGTATTCCTCCTCTAAGGGATCAATAAGTAGCAGCAATAGTTCTTGTCGAAAGTTCCAGTTGACAGAAAACCCAATCAAATCTCAGTCGATGAATACTCAGTCAAAACTCCAGTCGATTGTCATGTCTATTCGATCCTCTATCGATCACTTCCATGGAAATCATCAGTAATTAAGAAGAATGTTGCATGATTGTACAACCGATGATACACAACGATATGAAGTCCTCAATAATCTAGTAAAATTATTCCATGACCATCCATCAATCCAACCACAACCTATCCTGGTAGTCAGCACTGGTCCACAATTTTGACTTTCACGTCTCTTATGCAATGATATGAAAGCATGATTTCCATTCCTTCAATTTTTATGGTGAGGATGATGATAGGGCACATATTTTTGTGTTTGTTGATCAGAGGAAGTAGGCTTAGGGTTAGGTTCACTTATAGGAGTAGAAAAACCCGACATATCAACAACAATGTCATTTGTAACAACATTCTCAAATGTTGGCATGTGAGGAGCATGCAACTCATCAATCTATTCAAAACCATCGATAGTGGGTTGTTCTTCTAGAAAACCAATCTGAACTCCTGCTACGACAAATGAAACTTCCTTGGTTGTAGAAAGGCTAGGTGTAGGTAGGAAGGAAACAACAACATCATATCCAAGACTCATCTTAAGGAATGGATACCTTTGGCAATTGATGATATCATCTAATATTTCAATACTTTTTTCAAACTTCAAGCTTCTATTCAACTAATCAGTTCATTTTTCCAAATCCTTTCTTAAGGAAACAATATCATATTCTAGCTCTTCGTAATTTTCTTTCTTTTTATTCAACTGGATTCTCACCACTTCTCATGTCCTTATTGCCTCTTCTAATTGAACTTTTGGGATTGTGATAATATTTTCTGATTATTCAAGGCTTTGTGACATTTTGGCTTTTGAATCACGATCCTCTTCTTCATATTTTTTCATTTTCTCCTTTTGTTTCAAATTCTTCTTCCTTGGATTATTTATTTTGCTTAAGGTATAGATGAATTGTTCTTCAAGATCCACTTCTCCTTCTGGTTTAGTGATTTCATCTTCTTCTAAATCCAACATTTATTTCCCTTTTTCTTCATCAATATTTGTTTTAATTTCCATAAAAAGAGTTTCTTCTCTATCAGTATCATATCTGCTTTCACTGCTTTCTTTAGACGAATCACTAACCCCTTTTGAGTAGAGGCTCTTCTTTTGTTTATAAGAGTTATTCCTCTTTTCATGCTTGTCTTTTTTGTGGCTATTTTTGTGTTGATGATGTTTTCTCTTTATGTTATAATCTTCTTTATTATCACTACTTTCATTTTTCACATATGGACACTTAGCAACAAAATGTTCTAATTTTCCATAGTTAAATCATTTAAAGGGAAACTTAACTTTGTATTTTCCAGATCCCTTTTTGTGTTTTCTCACAAAATTTGCTTCCTCTGCATCTGATTCACAACTGGAACAATCACTTGATTTGTGCTCTTTTTTCTTCATCTTCTTTGAGGTTTTGAAAGTTGCTTCCATTTTTATGGTTTTTCCTTTTCAGTCCTCATTTCATATGCAGTGAGGACCCCATGCAATTCATCCATTGTTAATTGATCAAGATCCTTCATTTCCTTAATGGAAGAGACTTTGGCATCAAATCTTACGGGGAGTGGCCTCAACACCTTTTGCATAATCATTGGTTCTGCAATTGTTTCACCAAGTCCTCTAATGGTGCTGACAATTTCTTCCACACAGAGGAGATAGGCTGCAAAATTTTCTTCATCTTTCATATCCAGACTCTCGAATTGTCTCCTATGAGTTTGGAGCTTAGCCTTCTTGACCTTGTCATCACCCTTATGAATGTTTTGAAGTTTCTCCTAAATTTATTTCGTGGATTTGCAATGCATTACTTTGAAAAACTCTGATTCTGACAGTCCACACAAGATGGCGTTTGTGGATTTTGCATCATTTTCACTATCCTTTTCTCAACCGTATTTATTGGTGGAGTTGTTGGAGTCATATAACTAGTCATGACCGACTTCCAAATATCAAAACCAAGGGCCATTACATATGTTCGCATCCTTATACTCAAGAAGGAATAGTTTGTTCCATCAAACAATGAAGCCTTGTTTGTAGAGAAACCTTCTTGATTGGCCATGTGTGCTCCCTATATCTACCTTCAAGTGGTTAGACTATTTCTGAAGGAACCGGCTTTGATATCAATTATTGAGCACACACTTATACTAAGAGGGGGTGAATCAGTATAAGAATATATTTTTATTTTTAACATTCATTAAACATAATGATGCAATCACATAAATATAACAACCAAAAGACACACTATTTAACGTAGAAACCCTTTTGGAAGAAAACCACAAAAACTTATTTTTATTAAATTTTAGGCACGGACCTACAAGAGACACCAATCCCCTTTGTTTTTTGTAGGAACCGACCTACAAGAGACACCAATCCCCTCTGTTGTTTGTAGGCACCGACCTATAGGAAACATTGATCCCCTTGTAGGAACCAACCTACATGAGACATCGATCCCCTCTATTATTTGTAGGCGTCGACCTACAAGAGACACTGATCTCCACAACTGTTTGTTTTGTAGGAACCAACCTACTTCCAAGTTTACAAGTTCTTCATATGCATTCCTTCACTTTTTTGCTTCATCATATGCATTCCTTCACTTTTCTGCTCGATCCTTGTGTCTTCACCAAATATTCTCTATGCTCATTACTTCTTCTTTCACCCAATCACTCACTTCTTTTCTTTTGCCAAATCTCCATTGTGCTCACTACTTCTGCTTTTTCCATATTAATCACTCATTTTCTTTTTCCAGATTTGCTTGACGCTCACTTATTTTTCTATCACAATATCTACTTGGGTCTCACTCCTTTTTCTTTCACCATATTTTCTCGACGCTCACTAGTATTTAATCGTCTCTCCTCGAATAATATTCAA
The DNA here is from genome assembly GCA_009831015.1 of Picea engelmannii. Taxonomy (NCBI): domain Eukaryota; kingdom Viridiplantae; phylum Streptophyta; class Pinopsida; order Pinales; family Pinaceae; genus Picea; species Picea engelmannii. The sequence continues at coordinate 78,319 of ML785500.1, read as the reverse complement.
TCGTCACACCTCAAATGGTATGCATAAGAATATTACATTTTCACCCACACACACACTTTTTTTATCATAACCCCCTTCTTCATTTATACTTTACCATAAGCTTTACATGAAAAGTCTTGTTCTTTTGAAAAGTCACAACTTTTATTAAATTAGAATTAATTTTCCCCCTTTTTTATTTTTAATTTGATTTTTACCATACCATGGGTAAAATACCACCACAGTTTGTAAATCCGTGTGTAAATACAATGTGCACTTTCACTTTTACCTTTTTTAATCCATTTTCATGTTTACTCCACTTTTACTTAAAGTCCACTTTCACTTTTACCTTTCTCTTTAATCCACTTTCATGTTTACTCCACTTTTACATAAACTCCACTTCCACTTAACTTTTCCACTTTTGCATTTATTAAAGTCACATTTATATTTAATTCACTTTCATGTTTACTCCACTTTTACTTAAACTCCACTTCCACTTCAATTTTCCACTTTTGTATTTATTAAAGTCACATTTATATTTGAATACTTACTTACCTTTGACATCAATGAAAATAATGTATTCAACAATCTCTCATTTTGTCATTGATGGCAACCCTGTACTCAAAAACACGTAATCCTCTAGAAATAGAAAGACTTCTCCCTTGTTTATAACTCTCCCCCTATATGTAGCTCTCCTCCCCATGTCTGTAACTCTCCCCCTATCTGTAATTACCCCCCTTTGACATAAATGGAAAAGGTATGCTCACCCTTAGTTGTGTTTGTTTACTAACAAGATGTGAGGGATATCACTGCCAGTTTGTTTCTGAGATATTCAAATGTTTCTCTAGGAAGGGGTTTGGTAAAAATATATGCAACTTGTTCCTTGGTGGAAATGTATTCTATCTTGAAACTTAGTTCAACTACCTATTCTTCTTAGGAGGTGGTAATTGATGGTTGGGTTGGTACTTGTTCATGGTTGTGTTGGTATCAAAAAATTCATGTTGATTCAACAAGAAACAGTCAAGTCATCAAGAAGACATCAGTTAGGTTCACATATCAACAAAGAAGTTTGCATATCATTTAGTTTCACATAACAACCCCGTAGTGTCATTTTTACTTTGCGAGGTTATCCCTATAGGGTACCAATGGTAGTTCTGACTATTGTAATTTCATTAATCTTTTCAAAATATTTCCGAAAACTAATCTCTTAGACTACAAAATTTTTCCTCTTAATGGTTCATTCAAAAGGTGAACAAAAGGTCATTGTGACCGTGATAAATTTAGAAAAAGGTCTCTCTACACAGCAAAATAAAGAAGAGAAAGTTGTAGAGGAATATGGAGACATCTTTACCTCACATATAAAGGTGTCTTTGCATTGTTAGGTCAAACATCCCATTGACTTGATACCTGGTGCGCCCTTACTCAAACGTCCAATATACATCTGCTCCTTTATAGAGGATGAAGAAATAAATCATCAAATTAATGAGCTCATCCAAAATCACCACATTCGACCTAGCTCCTCGCATTTTGGGAGCCCAATTGTGTTGGTGCAAAAGAAGGATGACACATGAAAACTATGTATTGGTTTTAGATCCCTGAACAAATTCATTGTCAAGGACTAACACTCAATCCATAGATTGATGATATTCTTGATCAACTTAAGTGTGTCAAGTTCTTTAGTAAGATTGATCTGAAGTCGAGCTAGCACCAAGTTCCAATAGAAAAAACTAATGTATGGAAGACAACCTTCAAATCTAAAGAAGGAATTTTTTAGTGGTTGGTCATGCCTTTTGTCTTCACTAATGCTCCAACAACATTCATGAGGATGATGGATGATATATTGTGGTCATTCAAAAACTCTTTTGTGGTCATATATTTGGATGAAATTCTCATCTTCGGTTAGACATGGGAAAAAAATTGTAGAACATTTAGCAGGTCTTTAGCACCCTGCAGCAATACAAGTTATACACCAATCTGGAGAAATTATCATTTGGCATGCAGAGAATTAAAAACTTAGGATACATCATGGATGAACATGGGGTGTGTGTGGAGCCAACCAAAAAACAATCATTTACAATTGGCCAGCCCCGATGACTCTAAAAAATATCGAAGGCTTCTTGGGCCTCTCCAACTTCTACCATAGGTTCATGTTGGTGTTCTCTCATATCACTTGGCCCCTAAGTGAAGTGCCAAAGGTTTAGCTAAAGATAAGTTTTCTTGGTCTGAATCACAACAGAAATAATTCTAGGATCTGAAACACCACCTCTGCTCTGCACTAGTCCTTATGTTGCTAGGCCTACAATGGCCATTTGAGATTGAGACAAATGCCTTTGACTATGTTATCGATGCATACTTCATTCAATAGGGACATATGGTGTCCTATCATAGTGAGATGTTATTTGATGTTGTTCATAGATATCCCACCTATGACAAGGATATGTACTCCATTGTGTAGGCATGCCGACAGTGGAAGCATTATATTCAGGGAAAGGAAATGAGCATCCATATTGATCACAAGCCTCTGCAATTCATGCAGAAACAAGGAAAGTTGTAGAATGACCGTCGTTATACGTGTTCCACATTTTTTGACACCGGGGAAGCTCCTGGCACTAAATAAATTGATAAATCTATCTCCCTTCTTGGTGGCAATCCAGGTATTTCTTGGAATACATCTTCAAATTCCCGTAGTACCAAGAAATATTCGAGGCTTGGCCCCTTTGCATTATCTGTCTCTTCCACATGAGCTGCATACAATTGACATCCTTTCCTAAAACATTTTTTTAGTTGTAAGGCCGAAATCTCCCTTAGCATATTGATCTTGATGATTTATATTAGGCTCATTCCTATTGAAGGGAGGTTTGAATCTTTTCCTCCTCTGATCGGACTTTGCATTTTTCTTGTCCTTCCAAGATTTTTGTAGGGATTCTCTTCCCTGGCCTTGCTCATACAGGTATTTAGCCTTCCTGATGGCCTCAGTCAAGGTCTTGGGTTCATCATAATTGATCTTTTCCTTATAAAAGGTTGGCAATCCAGTTAGAAATCTTTGTATTTTCACACAATCCCAAGAACTTCTTCTCATATTCTTCCATAGTCATGCTTCCCAATCGGAGTTCAAAGAACTCCTACATTTTCTTGTCATAGAAATGCTCTGAGAGGTACTCCTTCTGGAAGTACTTCTTGAACTGCTTCCAAGTGATATTAATTTCATTAACATGTTCCACTTGCTTTAGTTGGTCCCACCACATTGCATCTTTCCCGTGTAAATGGTAGGTGGAAATCCTGGCTTCCAGGTTGGATGAATAGTTATGCAACTGAAAATATCTCTTGATCACAAGAAACCATGCTTCGACATCATCTTCCCTTTCTCTTTCACCCTCAAAGGAAGGTGTCTTGATCTTCCTCGGCTCTCCTTGAAAACTATCTACCTCTTGTTTCCTTCTTTGTTGTTTGATAGGAGACACCTCTAGACTGCTTAGGGGATCTTTCGATGCATAAAACTTTATTTTTGAGTAAGGAGGTGAGTGGTGCCCATGAGCTTTGCTAGCGCTTATGGAATAACCAGCTCTCCCATGATCATCCCTTCTTTCATGGAACCCACCTTCTTCCTCATGTTTTGAGTTTAATCCCTTCTTCGTTTGTCTCTGCAACTGATTTAAGCTCTAAAACACTCGAGCATTTATATGAATTTTCTCTCTCATCAGTCTCTCGATGTCTTCTTTGTAACTTCCATCTTCAGGATTCTTACCGTTTCTATTAACGTTTCTTGCTCTCCTTTTCCCTTATGTCCATTAGACTCTGTCTTTGCATTACCAACTCTGGTATTCTAGCCTTCGGCCTCCTTATCATGACTGGAGGCTCCCTCGCCTTATTCCATTTCCTCAATAAGCATCCTGAGCTAATGTGCTTAGACCCCTTAATTCTGCAAAATGTGCAAGTGACCATTTTGTTAGAGTTATGCATATGATAAACAAAATTGCCAAACCATGCTATAGGTCTCTTTATTTTTTTTGTTCATGGAGATCATATCCCCATTCTCCAAAAATAACAGTGTCCTATTATCCTTGGCTGACACAAAATCTCATCCTACGCAGGCGCTTCCTTCAAACCACCCTCCCAGGTGACCACAACTAGAAATCGCGGCTAAATCCTTCCTTAGCACTTTTATGTCTCGAAGACAACAAATTTGGCCCTTAGCCCTCCTTCCCTCAGCTCTCAATCTGCATAGGACCATGACCATGACCCTGTGCTTAGCGGAAAAAAAACACTTGTCCAAAGCTTCGGGACTTTGGAACTTTCATCCAGGACCGGATCAACGTTCCTCGTCCTCTTTCACAATCAACGATTGAGATCCACTTCGGGACTCCGTGCTTCGGGAGTCTCAACTTTCCTCGCTTGCCTCCTCCTGGAATGATTTTACCCAGAGTTCATGATCTATCAAAGGGTGTCCTCCCACAGATCAGCGATTGTGAATCGCTTCGGCTCTTCAGGGTTCAAAAGTTTCAAACCTTCCTCCTGCACTCCTAGAGTGATTTCACCCAAAGTCAACGATCCTTCGGTGTGTGTCTTCTGGAATCAACGGTCGATATGTACTCCGGCCTTTGGGCCTTCAAGAGTTTTCAACCCAATGCAACCTGTCACATCTTTCCCCTCCAGAGTGCCCAGTCTCTAGACTGCACAATCTATCACCACATGGCGAAATACTAGAAGCAGACACGTGGCCCAATCACGCAGGTGACATGTGTCACGTTCTAACTAACTTTTCAATACTCCAAATGCTCAAAACTTACTGACACATGGCACACATCCCATGTGTCCACGTCATCCCAGGTGACGTCCGCAAGCCACATCACTTCGGGAATTCTAGGATCCACATCACCTCTAGGTGATGTCATCGTGCCCCATCTCTTCGTCTCTTTGGGCTTCAGGGCTTCGAGACTTTCCATACTATCACACTTATAATTCTCCCGAACTCCGAATTCCCGAACTGGCCAATCTGTCACCGTGTTTCCTCCTGGATCGGAAGACTAAGATTCACTTCGGGTCTTCACCAAGAGTCCATGGATCTGCACCACGTGTCCTCCTTAACCTGACGGTTGACGATTACTTCGGGTCTTCAGACTTTGGAAATCTCAAATTTCAAAACTTATCTGGCCCCACTGGCTTTTATCTGAAGCCCTGGATCTGGTGACGTGTGGCTCTCAACAGATCAATGGCTGAGATCCTTTCAGGTCTTCGGGTTTCGGAAATCTCAAACTTCAAACCTCCTCGAAGTACACGGGATTCTGTCGCATGTCCTCTTGAATCGGATGGTTGAGGCTTACTTCGAGCCTTTACCCGAAATCCACAAATTTACGCCACGTCTCTTCTGTATCAGACAACCCAGATTCACCTCGGAAGATCTGACGCTTGAGATTTTCTCTTGACGATCTTACCACTGAGATCTATTTTGGATGATCGGATGATCGAGATTTACTTCATCTCTCTGGCTCTCCAGGCTTTTGTAGTTTCAAATCTCAACTAAAAACCTCTTGAACAGATTTCTCCAGAGTTACCGATCTGCTGACACGTACTTCTTGGTGATCGACGGTCAGGATCTACTTTGTCTATTTCACCTCCTCCTCGTCCACAAACATCTAGAGTTTTTTATCTCGCACCACCTATCTCTCCTTAATGATGGATGGCCCCAAACTACTTCGGCTATATGGAGTTTTGATGTTTGAGCCCTAACATGTCACATCACTTATTGCCTTTCAATTTGTGGGGGCATGCATCGGCGGTTTGGAGTAACCCGATTTTTGCCCCGCAATTCTCTTGATGCTGACATGTAACCCCTTGGTGAAACCGTGGTTTGGATTGCGGGACTGCCTTGGGAAATTATCTCCCGTGCAACTTGGTTCCCCGTGATTCCTTGTGTCTATTGATCTCACTCTCCCATGGGATCCAATGGTTGTGACCTTAACCCTTGCTTCCTTTACATCGGGCGACCCCTGTTCACCTGTCATCTGATCCAACGATCCTGGATCTCTCCTGATCCTATAGTGGCGATCTCTCCTAAATTAAAAGGGGATGATCATGATCCTTCGAACCCCTTACACGGGTCTCTGACATTCTATAACCTACATAGATTATGCAACACCATTCGTCCTGAGCTTTTCAACTTCACGGTCAGATTTCAATCTCAACCCTGAGACTCTAACCAACAGACTCGGCCTGGTATTTCAACCAGAAGCTCTGATACCATTATGTAACATCCCCAGCCACTCATAGGTCGGGGCATGCTACCTTCAAGCCCGCCCTTAGAATTCTTTCTCTTACCGATACCTTTTTAAAATTTAAGGATGCATAAAAGAAAATACTTTAACGGCATGCACAGTAGTAGTCAGCAAGCATGCATTGTCTAAAGATTCAATTAAATGATAATTAAATATACAGCGGAAATACATTCATATACATGTAAATGATACCATAACATAGAGCACTTATATTTATGGAAGATGACACCAACTAGATGCAGACTAAGGACATTCCACCCAACCGTAGACACCACTACTCCAAATCTCAACAGCAATGTCACCCCCGAGCCAGGGATATGAATCCACAAGGATGGGTCTAGAGTGTACTTGGGTTCCCAAACGAGTCATCTCTCAAGCTCTCACAGGTTTCCCATCACCCACAACAATCCAAGTACCCATCTCTCTTGTACCCAGCCTGTACCGCCCCAAGAGAATGGACCTCCACCCTTCTCTGCAACGCAGTCCCTCAGGCAGTCCCTCTCCTTTATTTTGAGGCCTCCATCACAGCTGGTCCAGAATCTCAAAGCTGGAACTCTTAGGACTCGCAGTTGTGAGAAAAACAGGGCACAGGCCAATGCATCTTAGACATGCAAGCCTCAAGTCATGGTTGGATCACACCAGGGACCACTACAACCCACCATAACGTGGCTAATTCTTCAGCATTTTGGTTCCCTTTCCCAAGCCAAGACATGGATGAGGATGGATCAATGAATGGGTAAGTGGTGCATGAAAGTGCATGAGGGAAATGAATGAACATATAGGAAATCAGAGAACAAGCCATCAATCCAACGACCAACGACCAACCCCACAATCAGACCGGGGATGGGTTTAAGTATCTCTCGTGGGGAATCAAGAGCCTCCTGGCCTTTCCCAAGAAGCTCACGTAACCGATCCCCTTCCTTAGACAAAAATGGTAATTCAAATAGGAATAAACACTTAGCCCCTCGGCCCCCTCTCTTGCGGAATCATAACCCCCTATAACTCTATTCCTTGTCCATCTAGCAGCCAGCGATGTGTTTATTATTAATAATGATAAAAAAAACAGTACATGCATTGGGAACACTGGCCTTTTAATAATTTTTTGGGCACTCTGGCCTCTCAGCATTGTAACAATACATTATTTAAAATGGGGTTCAAAACCTGGGGTGTTACAACTAACATTTTGGTGTCGCTGCTAGGGACGAAATTGAAAATTTTCCCTGGGGAAGAATGACATGGTTGAGTTCTAAGGTCTGAGAGTGGCAAACACTTAGGCACATATTGGTTGTTTTCCTACTCTAGCGACTCCACATATCGAAAAATCAGTTTGAAGGTGATTCCACTGGTGGAAGAATCCAGAAATTTAAATTTTCATTGGCGACTCCACGATCAATGCAGAATCTAGCGTCCAAAACATCATTTGGCAACTCCGCTGGGGAAGATGACATCCCTTGACAAAGGTATGAAAAGGCATCATGGAAGAAAACAAGTACTTGAAATTGTGTTTTTTCCAAGGCATTATATTGTTTGTTGTAAGTTACCTCTGGTCCTTTCCTGAACATGCTAAACAAATATTTCTTCATCTACTGCATGCAAATGATGATCATGATAATCCTGAAATTGCATATCCTCCCCTTAATATTATACAAATATCTCCTCAGTTTATTACTAATTTTGATCAAAATCTCCCACCTAAGCCATATGATAACCACAACCAAGTTGATAAGCCTCATGAGACCAAGGCTAATATTTCATCTCGTGTACTTTATTCAACACCTTCCAAGATCCAGAACAGATACAGACCCTTAAAATTACCCCACATCCTTCATGATTTTCCTCCAAAGCACTATGAATACCTACCTGTGTTTGATGGGGAACATGGTGCCATCACAGCTGAAAAACACATTCAAGGGTTTGAGCATTTTTATAGACTTGTTTGAGATTGACCATGACGATGTTTATATGAGGTCTTTCTCTCAATCCTTGAAAGGAGACACCAAAGAATGGTTTAAACATTTGAATCCAGAAACAATTATCTCATGGGGAGAATTGAAGAGTGTTTTTTCGAAGTTTTGGGGTAAGGAGAAATCCCTAGACCTGCAGGTTACAAAATTGTATGCCTTGAAAGGGAAAAGAAATGAGACTATTTCTACTTTCAGTAGAAAGTTTTCTAGTATTTATTATGATCTGCCCAAAGAGATTCAACCCACTGAAGTTGATGCTATGCTCCAGTATGCCACCACTCTTCACCCAGATCTAGCTTTCCTCCTGATGGAAAGAAGACCTGAGACCTTACAACAAATGTTCAATGATGCTTAGGAGATTCAACACAATATCCTAGCATGTGAATAGATTTGAAGTGAAGAGTTGGGTGTTCCAAGACATGAGAATGAATATGAACAAAGAACATTTGACTGGAAGTCTGAGCATAAAATTGATGATATCATAGGTCCTCTTAAAGTTTTAAATGTAAATGATTTTGCAAAGGATTACGTCCCACTTATTGAAAGAGAAGGTGATTATGTAGTATCTAATCCACCCCATGACGGGCATGGAGTTGATTGTTTCATATATTCATTTGAAGACATTCAATAAGATGAGTTTGCAAATCAGTTTGTTGGGGAACAGGTCGATGTCCCAAGTTTTTTCTTGTTAGACAATATTGCATATGTTGTTGAGTTGCCTATATACAATGAATATGATGATGATTACGATAATGACCTCCCAGAACAGCTAAATTCATTTTCTCTATCAGAAAATGTTCTTTTTCAGCAGTATAATGAGGTAAATCAACTTACATATCACAGTCACAGAGAAGAGGGTACCGAAACAACTGAAAAAAATTCTTTGCCTTTAGGCTTTTCTTCATTGAAATTGTTTAAAGAAAATGATAAGATCATCATTGAAACAAAGGAAAGTATGTTGATGCCAAATCACATTGATCCACTGAAACAATTTGGCCAGGAATTGCATCCATTGGTCAAAGAAGAATTTGAAAAGAAGTGTGCTCAACAACCTATAGAAATTGGAAGATGTGCACATGACAGAAGTAAAGAAAATGAAGAAGATTTTGAAGCAGGTGAAAGAACCTTGCCATTTTGTTTTTCTTCTTTCAAATTGTTGAAGCAAGATATCAATAATGTTCTAGACCAGAAATCTTCCAGATATGATGTTGAATATCTAGAATACAGTAGACTTGCAAATAAAAGCCATCTTCCATTATGTTTTTTGTCCTTTGAATTGTTGAAAGCAAATCATGAGATAACAGAGGAAGTAGGAAAGTATGACTGCAATGGCACTGCTTTACATGGGAAAATTGTTATCAGTGAGGAAGATCAACAGCTTTCATATAAATTAAATGATCCTGTGGTTGAATACATGGAAGGTTATTTCGGTTTAGAATTTCAGCCTGTGCTCAACTACCAGCTTGAAAATAAAGATGAAGTTGATCAAGAAATTGTTATTAAAGGTCATTGTCCTTCTCTAGAATTTAATATAAATATCTTGCAAGACTTCCAGCAAGACAAAGTGTTTCAAAGTTGTATTTCTTCCTCTATGAATGATGTGGTTGTTCAATTTCTAAGTGACCTAGACAGAGACGAGGATTTTGAAACTACACATATAGAAACTGCAAGCAATATACAAACAAATTGCATAGAGTTCCAGGAAAGCAACAAAACAATGTATGCCACTTTTCAATCAGAAATACAGAAAAATAATAAAGAGACAGTTGTTTTGTTTGATTCACTTGAAAATTATGGTCTTGAGAAAACATCCATGAGAAATCTTAAATATGAAATAGTTCATGTTGTCATCTTTCCATAGTTGCAAGAATATTACGAACAGGAACTTATTCCCCTTCATTCATCCATAAGCCAAGATAACAGTGATCAAGCAAATTTCCAGAAGGTTAATAAAACCAAACCAGAATTGTTTGATGAACAAGAGGATAGTATTGATATATATAATCTGGTTGTCATGTCCGAAGATGTTCAAGGATATATTAATTTTTTTGTTGATATGCATAGAAAAGTGGACAAACTCATTACTTCCATTTCATTTGGAAACGTTCCCAGAATGGAAGAAATAGAGCAAGAAAAACAAACACTTACGAAAGAGGCTGGTCTTTTTGTTTTTGTTCATCAAGAAGAAATGATTTTTCACGATTTTTATGACCCTATGGCATGTTATATGGAAAATTCTAACAATCAGGATTTAAGGCTTAAGATGGATTGCAAGCTCAAAGGTGGATATAATGACAAATCAATGACAGTATTAGATATGGATTGCTTTACACCAGAGGTTTTTTCAGCCAGTACTGTCTTCTGATTCAGGAGGTTGTTACTTCCATTCGTCTTAGCATATCTAACAGCCTCTTGATGGAAATCGACAGGGCGAATCACATGAAAACCAGAATGCAGTGGAAGTAGTGAGATATAGTTTGGGCCTTATGCATGAGTTGGAAGATCCATTTGCAATTTTGCTAGAAACAATAAACAGTCCCAATATTGTTTAAATCCTAGAAATCAAATTCATATATAACTTCTGAAAGGAGTTGTTGGTGAGAAGATTTTGGAACAAGTATGTGCAAAGAAACCTAGCGTCAGATAAGATGCTTGCATGGTTACATTGGCATTATGATTTCATCTGATTGGAAGCTCATTTCAACTGTTAGGGTAGGTAGGTGTGAATAAGATTGATGATCAAGCATTTTCAAGTGTAGATTCCCAAATAAAGTATGCAGTTAAATTTTAGCAGTATATCCAGCGTTCAGTCTCCACGTCAGAGCATGGAACACACCTATTATGAGAGAATATCCAATGGATAAGGCCCAAGGTATACTTCTCTTTGCTGCCTTGTAGGGAGGATAACATCCCCAGTTGGAGCCCATGTTATCACTGTAAAAAATTTCACATGGAGTCCCAGCCTCGAGACTTAGCAGGAGGCTAAGTTGGTATGGAGGAGCGATAGACTAGCAGACGATGCCATATCTAGTGGACAAGGATAAATATAGTAGAAAGGTGAATTTGATAAGACCCAATGGGTCGTGGATCGTGGGTGCTTCCAATCGACGGTCGTAGGACATATCAGGCAGAGAAATAGTGCACCGGTTAATCTCTTGGAGGCGGGTCAATAAGAATAGTGTGGTTTCGTTTCAAGGGCACGTGGTGCCACCAGATACATATCGGGGGGAAAAGTGGGTAAGTTTGAAACCACCCAAGCCCACCCGAATGTCACTTGTCATAAAATTATTAGATATATATCACATCCAACGATCGCATGTGGAAAGAGAAAGTTGACGACCCGTCAAATCACCTCAAGACAATTGTTCAAGTACTTTCCGTCCGTGCAATGTCGGGTAAGCGTCGCCATAAAACTGATTCAAAGGCTCATCATTTGAAATTGATAGTCAAGCGTGATAATCCATAGTCCTTGCTAACACTTTCATTAGTAACCTATGATTGGCACTCAATGACGATTCTCATTCAAAACATGGATGGCATTACTATGTTTTGGGTGATTAATGTTTCATCCCTGAACAGGGTCCTCACAAACTGAATCATATTTCTAATTCCTGTACAACTAAGAGAGATAAGCTCGTGATTTCTGGAAAACCAAAGAGAATGGATAAGACTGACCAATGGGCCTCCAGTGAACCAGAATATTCAAATAATATGACAAAATTATCAGTAAAGAAGAAAGAAAATCTTGTCGCGCGAATATTGGCATCAAAATTTCACACGAAGCTTGCAGAGGAGACAGGAGCAGATAAAGAGGTCAGATTAAATCCCATCATGTAGGATTTAATCATCAACGGATACGCAGATGAGCACCACACGTGAGCTTTCAAGAGGAAAAGGAGCAAGAGAGAGAAGACAGAGGCTAAAGCTGAAGTGGTTGAAAGCATTGGAGAAAACCAACCTGCTTGGCTTGACACTTTGAAAGAAGAAATTGCTAATCTGAAATAGATTTCAAGCTAAATTAAGTATGTTTCAGAAAATTCTGTAATAATATAGACATGTGGCATTCAAAGCAAAAATCTCAAATATGTCAGTTTTGATTATAATGTCCCCTAGAAAATAGGAGTACAGTTGTTGTACGTTACTGCTTCTTTGTAACTAATGTATATTTTTGGTATTATGGGGAAGATGATTCATTTTGAATCCCGGATGTAATTTATCTATATATATTATTAAAATATAAATGAAAGCTTGGACTTATCAGAGAGGGCATGCCCTCGTAGCAGGAGGACTTTGTAACTTTATGGAGCTTGATTGAATATATATGCAGAAGATTTTTTGAAGTCTCTATGAAAAGGTTATAATGGTGGTGATATGAGTTTTGTCTCCTTTCATTGTATGTATTTTCTGTGTTATTCAATTCCATTTACATTTTCCTCTATTTAAATTGGATAGTTAAAAGCTCAAAATTCATCTTATGATGCTCTCGGCTTAAGCAATTTAAATTGTGTGTGTTTCTTCTTAACTAATTCCGAATTCATTTTAGTAATGTTCTGATGCAGTTATTTGTTTTCTCCTTCTTCCTACACTTCGCTTAAACTCAATTTACAGCTTAGATTCATTGCCTCATTTAGCCTTTATCCTCTGGAGAGTTCTACCCGCCAGTCATTGTTTTCATTCACTTTCATAATTTGACTCCATAGCCCTAAGTGTCCCTCCCCTTCCTTGCCAACAACTTTATAAAATTCCCCAAAACAAACTAAACCTAGCCATTGATTTCCAAAGAAATATCAAGTGACATGAGAGAGCCCCCTATGAGCTGAGCAGGCTAGTACCTAGCTCTAAAGTTGGTTGAAACGATTACCTCTGTCGTTTGTTTTATCATCTAAACAAATTTACAGAGTCCTAACAACCACCATGATGGAATCATCATGCTTCACTGTTTTGGGAATATTTGTAATGAAATCAATTGTAACCACTTCCCATTTCCACTTAGGAATGAGCAATGTCTGTAACATACCCGTTGGATGTCTATGCTATGTCTTCACTTTTTGGCATTCTAGACACCTGGATATATAATTAGCCACTTCTTTCTTCATCCCTGGCCAAAAGTATTGCCTTTTTACAGCTGCAATTGTCTTATGATATCCTGGGTGCCCAACATATGGCACATTGTGCATTTCTATCAACACTATATTTTTTAGCTCTTCATAATTTGGCACATATATTTTTCCTTTATAAATGAGGATTCCATCATCTTTCAACTCATGATAATTAATTTTTTGTTGTAATGTCTCTTTTATTTTTAGATATTGTTGATCTAAATTTCCAACCTCTAAAATTTTGTCTTTTAAATCTATGTTGAACATGTTAATGGCTGAAATATGATTTTCACGATATCTTTTGTTGAGTGCATCAACCATTTGATTTTCTTTTCCCTTGATATGCTTAATTTCAAATTTATATTCACTCAAAAACTCCATCAATCTAGTTTTTCTTGCATTTATTATTGGATGTCCAAAAAAATGATTCAAACCGCAATCATATGTCCTTAGCTCAAATATTTCACCCATGAAGCAATGTCTCCACATTTTTAGTGCATCTACAATGGATTCTAATTCCAAGTTATGTGTAGCATAATTCTTCTCATGCTCTTATAATTTTCAAGACTCATAGCATACCACATGATATACTCCACTAAGCCCTTCCTTGCACGCATCAATGCACACTACAAAATATTCATATGGCTCTGCAATATTTAATATTGGTGTACATGTTAAATATCTTTCAATTGCTGGAAACTTTCTTCACACTTGGAAGTCCATTCAAATTTCACTCCCTTCTTTTGCAAAGAAGTGATTGGGCTTGCAATATTTGAAAATCATTTTATTGATCTTCAGTAATAACTAGCAAGACCCATAAATGATCTAACCTATGTAACATTTCTTTTCCCTGGCATCCTCTAGTGGCCTCTAATTTCTTAAGATCCGCTACTATCCCATTTCCTGGAATAATATGACCGAAGTAGTGAATCTTCTTTTGATACAAGATGCACTTACTTAGTTTGGCATACAATTTATGCTTTCTTAAAACTTGTAGCACCATTCTTAAATGTTGTTCATCCTCTTATTCTATATTTTAGTAGATGAGAATATCATCTAATAAAACAATCACAAACTTGTCCAGCTACTCCCTGAACACTCGATTCATCAAACACATGAAAATTGTTGGGGCATTTGATAGCCCAAATGGCACTACTGTAAATACATAATGCCCATATCTTGTCGTGAATGTTGTCTTGCTAATATCCTCTTCTTTTATCCTCACTTGATGATAACATGTTCTCAAGTCAATCTTGGAAAAGATACTTGCACCTTTTAGCTGATCAAAAAAATCATCAATCCTTGGCAAAGGATATTTGTTCTCTACAGTGAGCTTATTTAGTTATCTGAAATCAATACATAACCTTCACGTTCCATTCCTCTTCTTTACAAAAAGAACTAGGGCTCCTCAAGGTGATACACTTGGGCATATATACCCCTTCTTCAAAAGTTCTTCAAGCTACATATGTAACTCTTTCAATTCTAGTGTGCCCATTTTGTAAGGTGTCTTGGACACTGGGGCAGCTCCTAGCACTGATTGAATAGAGAAATCATCGCTTCTCTTTGGTGGAAATCTTGGGATTTTCCCAAAAACATCTTCAAAATCCCTCAAGACTTGATGATCTTCAATAATTTCCACTTTATCCCTAGTTATCTCTTCCATATGGGCTGCAAAATTTTGACATCCCTTCTTGAAACGCGTTTTTAGTTGCATGGTTGAAATTTCTCTAACAGTTACATCTCTTGGAATTCCTTTAATCTTCGATCATTTCCCTCCCTCATCAATACAAGTTATTGTCTTGTTATAACAATCTAGGACCTCATGGTGTTTTTCCAACCAATCCATGCCAATCAGTCAATCATATGAACGCAATGGTATGATGTTCACATCCACCTTTGTGTTGAGTTCATTCATGTCTATTGGAAAATCTTTAACCAATTCACTGATCTTCCTTTTATCCCATGTGGTTAACTAAACTAACCAAGATTTCTTATGTTTACACCTTTGCAAGTGAAATCTCTCAACAATGATAGAGTTTATGTAACTATGGATAGCTCCAAAATCAATTAAAATTGATATGGGCTCGTTGTGAATCTTACCTTCCACTTCAATCATGGGGTATTGATGCTTTGCTTGCTTGTTGTCCAAGGCTGCATAAATCCTTGGCATGCTTCCTCCCATATCTTGAAATATTTCAACCTCATGAATGTTGTGGGCAGTCCTCATTTTTTGTCCTTTGTGAGGGTAGTCCCTATATCAGTGATTTCCCTCACATCCCCAACATTGTATAGGTTGTTTCCTTTTGCTCATTTTTGGATAACTATCCTTGTTGATTTTCTTGGGAGTTGTTCTTCAAAAAGCGTGGCTTAAAACCTTTCTATATTTGCTCTTTCTTATCCTTCATATTTTCATTCCAAGATTTTTGAAATACTGACCTCCCTCTACTTTGTTCATAAATAAACTTTGATCTCCTTATGATCTTCTCCAAAGTTCTAGGGTTATCATATTGCATCTTGTCACTATAGAAAGAGAGTAAACCACTCATAAACCTTTGGATTTTGACCTTCTCATCCTTTATGAAGTCCACATACTTCAGAAATTCAAAGAATCTTTTCTCATATTCATCCAATTTCATGTTTCCCAATTTGAGTTCAAAGAACTCTTTCATATTCCTCTCATAGTAATGCTCTAACAAATATTTCTCTTAGAAATATCCTTTGAACTTCCTCCACAAGACATTCCTCTCATCAAGGTGCTTTGCTTGCTTAAGTTGGTCCCACCGCATGGCTGCCTTTCCTTGCAAGTGGTAGGTTGAAATTATTGTTTCTACCCTGGAGGGATAATCATATAGCTGGAAATGTTTCTTCATTTCCAATAGCCAAGCCTCGACCTCTTCTCCCTTCCTTTTCTTACCATTGAAAGTGGGTGGCTTGATTTTTTTGAGTTCACCTTGCAATATGTCTCCCTTGGGCCTTCTCTTTTGTCTCCTCATAGGAGGCACACTTGGGTTGCTTCCTGACCCTGAACTTGCATGAGATCTCCTAGTGGATTTCCTTGGAGAATGATGGTTCCTACTTGTGATCTGTGAATTCCTATCATTCCAATGCTCATCCCTTCTACTATGGGATTTAGATGATGTCACTTGTCTAGCACTAGTTGCTTGCTTTGTGATAGAGATTTTATTGGCTTGCTTCTGCAACATGTTCAAGATCTGAAGTATTTCTTCCTGAGCCTTCATATTCTTTTCATTATCAGCCCTATAACTCTTCACTTCTCTCTACAGACTTCTCATAGTCACGAGCTCCTACCCATCTCTTCTTCCATTAGACTGTATCTCAGCATTTCCCATGCTGACATGTAGCCCTATGAATTCATCTTCATGATTGTAGGACCCTCGATCATATTCTGTATTTGTGGTTCTCATATAGGAACCAAAATACCTTCTTGTACCTCTGAATTCTACAAGAAATGTGCGCGTAAACAATTTTTTGTTAGAAAAAATATATACATAGTTTTGGAAAAGAATGCATAAATTTTCATGCCCTTTAATACCACCAGTCATATTCTTCTGAGTTGACTGTAAACCTTACTACCTAGATCAATTTTCTAGGTGGATAAATGGATTCTACCATCCAAGAGATTTCCAATTATTGCTTTCTTGTTCAATTCTGAACTATGGGTATAAAGTTATAGTAATCTGAATATTGTTAATTTACCCCCTTTTTTCACCCCTTCATTCTAGTAAAAATAATCCTAGACACCAACTTTTGTCACTTATATAAGAAAAATTGTCAAGAACTAGGGAAATTTTGTATCAAACATAGATAACAGTGATTAAACTAAATTCATAAAAATTCTCATATTGTTAATTTGATTCTCCAATAAAAAATTGCAACAATCTGGAAATGACAACTTTGTCCTTTTTCACTCCTTTTTCCAGACTTAGAATTTTAATTCAAACTGGTTATCTCCCAAAATGTGCACTTATAGAAAATTTTCAGTAAACCAAATTTGTTTGGCTTGATAAGTATACAAAAAGTCAAGCAAATAAATTTTTACAATTCTACCATATAGAGACCCTTTTTCCCTTCTAAAAATTCCAAAAATCCCCAAAAACTGGCTTGGAATAGTGGGTTTTTCCCTATTTCAGCATCCCCATTTGTTACGAGGAAAATCTCTCTATGGCTACGGTAAACCACAACAGATGGAAATGACTGTAGAAATCAACTCTATTCTCAAGTATGTTATGTAAACAAATATGCTAGCAAGACAAAATAAAAGGCCTACCTCATCCAAATGTTCGATGAAGTCCATCGTTGAGCACTTGACCCAAAGTAATATATCTGCAACTAGTCCTCAACAACCAAGAAAAGCAAGCATATGGTGATAATAAATTATGTTAGCACATTCAATAGCATAATCCATTAATAACATGACAAATACACCCATGGAATAATAATTCAAATATTTGCAAGATACCAATTGGATGGGAAAAGAGTATTTCTATTAATATATGATCAGCAAAAGTGAAAATGTTACAGACTTCTGTGTCGGCACGGTTCGGAACCGAGAAACTAAGTTCCTTCCAGCTGGGCCTCCACCAAAGGCAAACTCATAAAAGAAAAACAATGAGGTTCTCAATCAATAATGGAAGAGCTTGGGGGTTGAACACTGTGTTCAGAATTAAAGGACAAAGGGATGCAGACTCAATATGAAGTAAATAATTTCTCCAGAGTAACTTTGCTCTCAAAGTTGAATTCTTTCACCACTTTTCCATAGCTTGGAATTGGCCCATTTATAGCCTTAAAATGGTACTGAAGGGCCGAGTCGGAACGTTTCCAGTATATGGAAGGCCAAGGATCATAGATCTTCTATCGTGACATGGAAACCCGACACCAAATTTCATTTTTGGGCACAAATCCTAATGTACGCAGGCTGTAGTGGTGCATCGTGCATATACGCATGTTGTATAGTATGCAAGGTGCGTACATGTGGAAAAATATGTATTTTTAGCTCTCGGATTTACAAACAGGGATGATAAGTCTGCAAAGGGAAATGGAAAAAGGCCTTACATTCAAGATAGCATAGGGTGAGGAAAATGTTGGTATAACAGATGCCCCCTATTGTATGAGGTCAGAGGAGTATCTTCGATGGTCGAAATACATTATAAACAACCCAAAAGTGGAGTGATGGGGGATCAACTGGAAGAACTAGTTATTGATTACATTATGTGTTGAATTGCATACATGTC
Organism: Picea engelmannii; assembly: GCA_009831015.1. Lineage (NCBI taxonomy): Eukaryota > Viridiplantae > Streptophyta > Pinopsida > Pinales > Pinaceae > Picea > Picea engelmannii. The sequence continues at coordinate 59,756 of ML785500.1, read as the reverse complement.
TGCCAATAGAATTACACTGCAGATCCATGTGAAAATATACCAAACAATTGTCCATGGCCATGAATAGGAAAATACAAATGCGATTACATGCCAAAGGTTGTCACAGTCACGAACAAGGTCCAGTAGAACTAGTCTCAAAATCAATATGAAGATATATGTTATACAATGGAGTACAATCTGATCTCCCATGATCACTGAATACATATAGGTACTGGTCCAATGAAAAGGAAGCAACAGCTCAGGAAAGATGTGGCCACATATTGATGTCTTCAAGTCTTCTACACAATCCGCCAAGGGCACAAGTCTACATCATGTGAATAAAGGAGTTGAGGCCGAACACAAGGAGACATCATTTGATTACCGGTCATTGAGGTATATCGTTAACAAACACGAGACAACCTATCGATAATAAAAGTGGGTATCAAGGAACTGAGTACATTCTTACAAGTGTGAATAAAGGATTCAGTGTCGAACACCTGAAGAATCCATCGATTAGGAGACATTGATGTATTCCCAACTATCGATGGCGAGAGAACCTGCCACTAATGACTGCAAGCCTCAAGGTACTCATAAGACTCTAGGTCTCGTTTCCAGAATAGATGAGCTAAAGTCGATGGAAGGAGACTCACTGAAAGGAGAGCATTAAGTCATCTCTCATCATTCAGCACGAGGTACAAAGCAGGAGCTTCATGATTTGGAGGAAATTGGATGAAGAACATGTTCACGAACCAACGACCATGTGCGTATTTCGCGTGTGCCAAGTGCAATAAGTACACGAAAAAGACCCTCTAAATAGCAGCCAATGAGGAAAATTACTGACAAAGGAGAGGAAACCACCAATAAGGCTAATGGCATCCAAGACATTGCACGAATCCTAATGTATGAATAGATGTCTTGTCGTCGAACACAAGGGAAACCACCCAGTCAATGACCAATGATGAAATGTCGGTTGTTGGGTTCAAGGTTACCTACCAATGATGAAAGTAGGACCAAGCTGCATGATAGGACTACAGTATCATGTGATTCTGAGACAAACTGAGGGTATGGCTGACATGAAAAGTCAAGAGTTCTAAGAAATGGCCAACATGGGTTGATAGACTTCCTTTGAACAAGAGCATGAGACATATGGAAGACTCCAGTAGCATAGACTCAATGATGAAACCATGAGATGCAGGAGGCATCAATGAAATTCTCTATAGGTAATGGAAGAGTAACCAGTCAGTAGAGAAGACTTTGTAACGAGCTCAGCTTTCTAAGGCCATGCTAAACCCAAAATTATGATGAAAAATGGACTCAATAACTTTTTTCTATGTTCAAAGGTGACACGATTTCTGCCAATATAAGATAATACTCCCTTCTTGCCCATCTTTTTTTGTTTTTTCATATACAAATGAATGTTATATTGATACAGAGGAGGAAACGAGTGTCGTAAGTAAGCAAAACTAGTTCCAACAGTGGAACATACCTATGCTCAATGCAAGGAGATGCATGCGGGAGATGGACACTTGGGGGAATGTTCCCTCTTAGATATAGGGTGTCAAATTGTGAAGGATATAAACGAGGCTATGCTTGGTTGAGGATGCAAAAACCGTTGAGGAAAACAGTTTATAACACAAAGCGAGAACCAGCTAAAGGTTCAATACTGCAAGAAAGGGCATGAGATGCAATCACAACTTAACGCCAAAAAAATGTCCTTTTTCATGACATTTAGTCTACTTGGTGTGAAAAAATGGATAAACTTGTTCCAAATAGACATCCTTCAAATCCAATTTACGAGTGTGAAAGAGACAAGTTCACTCGACAATCTTTTCGCTTTTTGAAGACGAGTTGGAAAAGAGCTTAAATTAAACTCGGTTGGGAGTCCTCTAGGTATAAGGCAGCATGTTTATGAGTGAGAAATGAGGCTCAGAATAAAGTCATGTACTCTCTATAAGGGACTCCCGGTCCTATGGAAAAAATCTATGCATGGGCACCAAATGAAGCAGGGGATCTAACTAGGGCACCCATGTTTGGTAAGTCTCTACCACTTGATAATGACAACACTTATAGCAGATGGAAGGTTTTGTGTCACAATAAATGGATTCATACCTAAGGCATAAAAGTGACAGTTATAAGACAATGCAAAAATGCATGATGGAATGGATACTTATCTTATATGTTGGGTAGTGAAAATACCTGCTCGTGGTGACGAACGGCCAACATAACATTGAAATCTGCAAGAATCCCTGGTGAAAACTACAAAAACCACCTCAAACCACTTATGTATTAGTCCATTAGGCGAAAAAATGACTCAAAACTATAGAAAGTGGGTAAATGTTTTTATAAATAGTAACAAAACCAAAAATTACTATGTCATTTTGACTTTTTACCCAAATAGTGAAAATTGGACCAAATTACCTCTGAGATTCAACTAGTGATTGCGGGAGCGTCAGGCGACTAAATCAAAAACCGTCTAGACTAGGTAACTCCTCTTCCCCTCCTCTTCCTTTCTAGTGGGTTAAATTTTTAAATTAGGTTTCAAAATTTGAGTAAATTAGGGCGCAAATTGGGTAACTCGGTCTACGCGAGCTGCCATTTATCGGGTCGCTTATACATGGGGTTATACGCGACTGTGTAAACTACAGGGCACGTATACCCAACCCTATACGTGACTGTAAATGAAGTAGCTCATGTACAAGTCTGTAATCAATAACTTCTATGGTTGCTAACTCAAATTTTGACTTTTATCTAGCAGGATGGAGCTAGAATGGAGGGAAAGGGAGCACGAAGAGGTAGATGTTGCTGTGGACAGAGATCTGGGAGCCCAAATGGCCTTGAAAAGATGTGGCTTATATAAATTTTGGGCACTCAAAGGGATGAGGGCCCAGGTGAGGTTGCTTAAGATGCTTGTGGGTTACTAGGACCCTGACAGTGAAAGCTTCAACCTCGATGGGAAACCATTGAGGATTGAAGTAGAGGATATCTACTTTTTGACTAGATTATCACGTCGGGGTGAGGTCGTAAACCTCAAATCATGGGGAGGAGGGAGAAGAATGAAAATAGAGAAGCACATAGACACCCACTATGTAGAAAGGACTCCGAAGGTCGGGAGTCAACTCCCCATCCGAGCAATAAACAATATCATACTCAAGATTGTTGTCCTGGTGTTGACCAAGATCACAGGATTGGCTTCGTTGCACCAGGCATTGAGGTCACTCATGTTCTATGATGTAGAGTGCTTAAGACCCACAGTATATGATTGTTGTACCTCACTACTGGCTAATATGAAGAGCCAGTCGATAGAGTGCAAATAAGGTAGCAAGAGGAACTTAGGGTTTTCCTCTATCTTATGCGGTTTTTTCTTCGAGCAAGTTCCAGGTTTGGGACCTAGAGTCGATATTCTTCCGAGAGGACCTCACAATCTATCCATGGCACATTGGACCGAGGTAATGAGACGGCAGTGGGGAGGTAGGGTTCCCACACCCTACAACGAGGATTTCTTCTATTAGTGGCAGCGACAGGTCATTACTTTGGATGACTATCCCTATGTAGGGATCAACTTCATAGGGGACCCTGACATGCCACTCCCACTAGGGGCCGCCTACGGGGACATAGGTACATCGAATGTTTTTAAATATTTCATTTTTTTGTATTTTTGTATAGTAGAACAAAAATGTTTTTGGATGATGCTTAAGTACTAACTAGACACTTGTGTGACATAGACGTGGGTCCGCAATGGTTGGATGGGCTTCCTCGACATCATCGGAGGCACCGGGGAGATGAGGCAGCGAGAGGAGAAGCTGAGAGAGTCCTTCAAAACATGCAGGGAAACCTATCTCGTTTGACTCATAGGATTTTGATGGTCCAGGTAGAGGATCTATCGGAAGCCATGTAGCGACAAGTGGTTGGTGTGTCCAAAGATTTGGTGTGACTCTTTTGGTGTCTCACAAACGCCGTAGTTTTTTACCATCACACACATCTGATGCCACAGGTGTAGATGTCGTGGATATTGTAGTATAGCTTGTATATGTGTATTGAGGGTGTTAGCCCCAATTTTGTACTATAAACACCATATTTTTTTGAAATATATATAAAACAGGGATCTTTGGCTTTACTTATATTACAATGTGTACATTGATGAGATGGTTTTCTTTCATTTCGTTATGTGACAAATTCCAATCTAAAAAAATTAGCATAAGCGTCAGATACATGGTTAGAAATCCTATGAATGTGATAATAAGTAATAAAATCAAAATGTCGTTCTAAAAGACGCACCCGTAGAAATCATCGGAGTAAAGTAGGATCACGCACTCAGTAACTATCGTTCAACTGACATACTACTAACTGGGAATCTAGGCGAACCTCTAAAGAGCGAATACCATGTGAGATAGCATCATGCAAAAGTTCTATAACGACGCTATATTCGGCCACATTATTCGTGTATGGCCCTAGGCATACGCCACCTGAAGACACCAGTAGACCCTCATGTGAGTAAACCACCCAAGCAGTGGAAGCCAAGTTCCATGTATGACGACTGGCTCTGTCTGCGAATCCTAGGTAGACCGAAGACTCTGTTGACATCTTCCAACCAAAGGAAAACTCGATAAACAAGTTGAAGAAGAAAAGAAATGGAAAAGATATATACACTAAATTACATTAGTATACAAAGATTTCTCCCCAAGCTTGGGGCTCAAGCGTAATATACTTTCAAGTAGAGCCCATTCCTAGGCTCGGAAAACATATTCCCTTCATAATCTTCTAACCCATAGGATCCTTTTTTTAAGACACGTTGCACGATATAGGGATCGTTCCACATGGGTTTAAACTTGCCTGCCCCTAGTGCTTCTTTGGCTTGATCATATAAGAGGACCAAGTCACCCTCAACATACAATCGAGGATAGACAGACTTATCGTACTGGACCTTGAAACATCTTTTGTTTTCCTCGATAGTCGTAGAGGTGTCTCGATGTTGCTCCTCAAGACTCTCTAGGTGTACAAGGCATCGCTCAAGATCGGAAGTGTCAGGTAGGAGCGCGACTGCCAACTTAAGAGAAGGGATTTCATATTCAGTAGGTAATATCGACTCCACACCGTGTAGTAACTGGAAAGGGGAAAATCTGGTGGCAGTCTTAACCGAGGTTTGGTATGCCCAAAGTGTGGGATATAGCATAATGCGTCAGTTGGACTTACTCTGGCTGATAGTTTTTTGCAAAATGGTTTTGAGAGACTTTTTGATTGCCTCTACTTGTCCATTTGCCTAGGGGTAATAAGGAAAAGAATGACCATGTCTAAACCCCAGCTTAGATGTTATTTCCTCCATCATTTAGTTATGAAAGTGACTGCCATGATCAGTGACAATATCACTAAGGATACTGAACCGAGCAATAATTTGATTGAATACGAAGAAGGCGAAAATATTCTCGTCAGATTTAACTGTAGGCATGGCCTCAGCCCACTTAGTAAAGTAATCGACAACCATGATAATCTGTTGATGCCCCCCAGCCAAAGTTGGGTTGCAATCCATGAATTATGTTAATCCCTAATATTGGCTCATTACCCCTTAATTGGGGCATATTATATTAGTAATGTTATTTTATTTATGTCTGCTTTAGGCCATTAGTTGTAATTATACCTCCTAGTCTCCTATATATACCAAGGAGACATTTTCATTT
>ML785500.1:23440-50298 GCA_009831015.1 Picea engelmannii | reverse complement strand
AAAATGTTGTGGTAGATGCACTCTCAAGAAAGGATGAAGATGTTGAGGCCTTTCTCTGTGCTATCTCGATCATCCAACCCAATTGGATAATAGAAGCAAGGGATGAATGGAAGAATGAAGAAAAAGTGTGGACTCTCATTCAAAGGTTGCGACAGGATTCCAGTGCATCAGATACATTTACATGGAAAAGTGATTCACTATGGTACAAAGATTGTTTATATTTATGTAATAACTCCCAACTCAAACAAAGGGTACTATTGGAATTGCACACCTCTCCAGTAGGAGGGCACTCGGGATTTTTGAAAACCTACCATAGAGTCAAGAAGGATTTTTTTGGGGATGGCCTTAAAACTAATGTTCAAAGGTTTGTGGCAGAATGTTTGGTTTTCCAACAAAATAAGGTGGAAACAATTAAGACCCCAGGTCTTTTACAACCATTATCCATCCCAAGTTAGCGTTGGGAGGAGGTTTCCATGGATTTCATCACAAGGTTACCAAAGTCTGAAGGAAAGAGTGTCATCATGGTGATTGTTTATAGACTGACCAAGTATGCACACTTTTGTGCACTCTATCATCCCTTCAAAGCTAGTACAGTTTCCACCGCATTCATGGAGACAGTTCAAAGGCTACATGGCAGCCCAAAGATTATTGTAAGCGACAGAAATCCCATCTTCACTGGACATTTTTGGACATAATTATTTTCTTGTTTGGGTACTCAATTGGCTCATAGCTCATCCTATCATCCCCAATCTGATGGACAAACCGAGATAGTGAAAAAATGTCTGGAAGGCTACCTATGTAAACAAATATTCTAGCAAGACAAGCTAAAAGGCCTACCTCGTCCAGACATTCGATGAAGTCCACCGTTGAGCACTTGACCCAAATCAATATACCTGTAACTATTCCTCAACAACCAAGCAAAGCAAGCATATGGTGATAATAAATGATGTTAGCACATTCAATAGCATAATCCATTAATAACATGACAAATACGCCCATGGAATAATAATTCATATATTTGCAAGATACCAATTGGACAGGAAAAGAGTATTTCTATTAATATATGATCAGCAGAAGTGAAAATGTTATAGACTTTTGCATCGACATGGTTTGAAACCGAGAAACTAAGTTCCTTCCAGCTGGGCCTCCACCACTTCAATCCTCCACCACATGTAAGATCATAAAAGAGAAACAATGAGGTTCTTAATCAATAAGGGAAGAGCTTGGGGGTTGAACATTGTGTTCAGACTTAAAGGACAAAGGGATGCAGACTCAATATGAAGTAAATAATTTCTCCAGAGTAACTTTGCTCTCAAAGTTGAATTATTTCTCCTCTTTTCCATAGCTCAAAATTGGCCCATTAATATCCTTCAAATGGAACTGAAGGGTCGAGTCAGAACGTTTCTAGTATATGGAAGGCCAAGGATCATAGATCTCCTGTCGTGACATGGAAACCCGACACCAAATTTTATTTTTGGGCACAAATCCTGGTGTACACGGGCTGTAGTGGTGCATCCTACATATACGCATGTTGTATAGTGTCCAAGGTGCGTACATGTGGAAAAATGTGTATTTTTAGCTCTGGGATTTACAAACAAGGATGATAAGTCTGCATAGGGAAATGGAAAAAGGCCTTATGTGCAAGATTGCATAGGGTGAGGCAAATCTTGATATAACACATTTCAAACCCCTTACGATTTATTCAATTTATTCTTGGGTTATTTCCATGCCTACTTTTTGGCCTCCCTCCAATAATTTCAACTTAATTTGGATATTTGCACAAGATCTGGACCCAAATCTTTAAAAATCACTAATTTGCAATTTCTAACAAATCCAAGAAAAAATGGACAATGGCCCCCTCTAGCACTTTTCTATATCTCCTCACTACAGACAAAACCCATAAGTTTCATCTCAATTGGACTAAATATGCTCCATTTGTGGCTAAAATAATATTTTGGCTCTAGATTTAGTTTTTTTTTTACACTGTGGAACAATTTTGCCTACATGGAATCCTTGTTGACATGGTTGTTGATGTGTGATTCTGGGTCCACATGGCACCCGTACGTGATTCCATGTCACCCTCTTCGCCACCCTATCCTTGCCTCGTCAACCTTCATCACCTTCTTTACCTTGTTTTGTAAATTAAACTTTATTTTGGGCCCCATCGTACTTACATGTCCACCTAGCACCTTCTTTGACCATGGATGGGACAGGGGTCCCACCTCTTTTGTAATATTTTCACATGGAACCAATTCATTAGCTGCAAGGATGGGTGGGTCCCATCCCATACCTTTTTCCTAGGGTGCGCACAACCTGCATACCCCCAGATCCAACAGTGGATATTGGAGATGATAAACAGCCCCTGACGATTTCTCACCATCAACTTGTGCGAGGGTTAACAACCCTCTATGATGCGAGAGTGATTTTATCCCATGCAACGTGGAGTCCTCTCGTTGGATTCGCATCGCTAAACACCCTATATGAAACTGCCTTGATTCCATGCGATACCACTTATGGTATCACTCAATACCACCTCGCTTATGCGGCACCCACGCCAGCCTTGGGCCCACCACCACTCACTGCTGACCCTACCACCTCGCCACTGTGGAATTGCAAGCTCACATATATAACAACTAGGATAATCAGAAGATCGACAATTGTGGTTCATTTCGCATGGTGAATTTTTCTGGAGGTTAATGGAATCTCACGATGCGATACCACTTACCACCCAATGATAAGTGGCAGCCTCCTATTCATTTTGAATCGCCAAGAGATTCCTCGAAAACCACGTGGTTGCGATGCGAAAATACTTTCATGAAACCACTTATGGTTTCGGTCACCCCGCCACTATGGATTGACACCTTTCCATTGGACCTCCCACCATACCACCACCATGGCAATCCACATCATCTCCACATGGCCTCCTCGTCATTGTTGACGTCATGTATGGAAAAATAACCAAATTTCGAATTTTTCCAGAATTGCATAATTTTCATTTTTTTTTTTGGCATAGGTCGTCGTGGAAGCTCTCAAATTAAGCTTTATATGACCAATTTTGGCCTTGTGCATGTTAATTTGAGTATTACACCCGAAATTTGACACTTCTGTGTCAATTTTCTCAACAAATTCCACTTAAGAAATTGGGGCATTGCCCAATTTCGCCCCATTTGACTCTAGCTACTTTGTAATGTCCAAAATGTGTCCCACTAAAGGCCCAACAATGCTCAAACTAGTGTGAAAATTGGGGATTTTAACCCTGGGCTCCCTTCCTTAATTTCCCATGAATTTCCCCCAATCTCATCTAAACAATTTCGATAATTAATTTACAAATATCCTTTGAGCTTAATTTTGCAATTCAACTTCTGCATGTTAATTCTGGCCCATGCAGGCTTAGTGTTTGAACCTTAAGCTATGATACCATTCTATAACTTTCCCCAGCTTAACCAAGGAACATTACTATGCGGAATACACATAAAATCAAAAACAAATTCTTGTTAATTCATTTCATGTATCTTATCAGCCTCCATTTATACATAGAATTAACCATATTCTAATACCCATAACTAAATGCATCTATAGCATTCTAAATGAACATGAATGCAGCTAATAAATCATCTATAACATCATATAAAAACATGTTCATTCAAGAGTAAAATGCACAGCCATAAGACTCATAAGAACACTCAAATAATGGATAAACACTTCTTTAAAAGAAATTTTGTGCAACCGGCTTCTTGGGAAGGATGTTCCACCCAACCATAGACTTGTTATTCCAGATCCCAACAACAATTCACCCTCGATTTGGGGCTACGAATCCACAAAATAAAGGTGTCTCTCACAGTCCCCTCATAGCTCAATATCTCACAATCCACTGGTATTCTCCTACACCTATCCCTAAATTCCTCCATCTCTCTTCCTCTTGACCTACCCAACCCAAATAATGTACCCCTTCACTACACTCATTCCATCGGGTTTCCCATTCATTTATCATGGTCTCTCTGGAACAGGTAACCATGAATCTCTCTGTTGGGAACTCAAGGGAACTCACTGCCAGGAAAACTACCAAGAAAATAAAAACAAACACTTATTGTTGCAGTGCAACTCACATAGGAGCTCATTCTTCAGGTCTGACAACTTGGCCCTTCAATTTCCAGCTCCAAAATGCTCCAAGAATTCTACATAATTCGCCCAGCCTTCATGCTCTAGCTCTAGTGCTCTTTCTTTTCATGCTCTATGCATGTTGTTTCTCAAGGACTGAATGAGAAAAATTGCTTATACTCCCCATACAAATTTCCTCTTTTTTCCCAAGACAATTAACTACTCACTCTGCACAATGTTGATTGTACTGCAACCCCATGCTTCTAATAACTATGGAGGTGACTTCTACACCCACTCCCTGACAGGTATTCAATGATTGGAATTTCATACACTCAAACATAAAATATATAGTTGACTCAAAAGATAATAGAATTTATAAAATATGGGTTTGGATTTAAACCCATAAACCATTTCCCCCTTGGGCCCCTCTTAGACACTCCTTAGGCATTCCCCTCTCTCTTGTGTATTAATCGTCCTCCATCTCTGTCCATATTCCCAGCAGCTAGTATCACATTATATTTATTAAAATTCATAAAACACATTTCACATATTACATTGCTTGGCTATAGCCACATTCATATCTACATTATACATTAATTAAACTAGGGATTATAGTGGGGATGTTACAGGTCACACGTGTGGTGACTTCATGCCTCCAATGGTCTAGGAGGTCTTCTCCAAGTCTATGTTTTTTTGTCTAAGGTGCAATCATGGTGGAAGAATACCATGCCACATCTCAAGTCATCATGTGGTGTATAAGTGGTAGCAAACCCCATCCTCTCCATAAACCCTAGCATGACATCATCATCCAAATTCCCAACATCCAAGGAGGATAAGGGTGTATGTCATCTTTGTTTGTCATCTAATCATCTCCTAGTGCAACATCATCCATCCAATGCATGATATTCTCAGGATTGTAGAGCCCGGGGTGTGGGCTTCCTACCCATCTCTATGCCACCATAACCATATCTGTCAAAATTAAGCCCATATGTCCATCATCCAAGGCCCAGAAGATGTGAGAGCCAATATCTAAATGTGTCGAGCCACTAGGTGACTCAATGCTCTTCATCATAGTCACCATATCTTGCAATAGAGACACAATGTCATGCGTAAAAACCTGGGGCATCCTTCAAAGTACCATGTTAGGGGCATCGAGATCAAAACAAAGTATGAAATCAAGTCAATGTTTATAAGATATACTTGTCCTTAGATCATACAAATTAAGTTGTTACTTAAGATATAAGCCACATAAATAATTCACATCAAGCATCCCCTTCAAATTTCACATTAGCTCAAGAATTTATGTAAGTTGGCAAGTTTGAATATGGGAGGACCTTCATCTAACCCTATAAGGTGTTCCGACAAGAACAGTGAAAGAAAAGACCCAAGTAGAGGGATATGTCCCAGGGGAAACAATGAAATAAAAGAACCCTTCAAGATTAAGTGTGATAACAGTATGTGTTGGGCTTACTTCATGGCATATGGTGTCATTTAATCCATTTATATGAGTGCCTTTGTGGAGTGTGTCCTTGCTCTTGAGTTACCACTTTTTAAGCACTACATTTTTCCAAACCCATTTGCAAGTCCCATTTATAAGGTTTCAAGATATAGCATCACTGCTTGGGACTCGAGCGAATGTGGAAAGAGTAGAGCTCAAGTATGGACTAGCTTTTGAAAGTCCTTTGTTATTTTATCTTTCTTTCTTTAGCATTATTATTTCTTTATTCTTCTTTTTTTAGTAGTTGCATTTAACCTCTAGGCCTTTATCCCCTCTTCTCATGAGAGAATGAACCATGACCCATTACCGAAGTTTATTACACTGTGACAGGATCTAGGATGGTAAGTATTAAGTATGGCGGGGAAACAAAATGTTACCCCTGTGAGGGTCCCCTAGTAATACCCCTTTTCCTTGGGGGTGACAACACGAGAATAGGGCACAGATGTTGGCCACCAAGATGAAACAAAAAAATAAACATAAATTCTCAAGCTTATGATCCATCATTCAAGTTCAACCAATGATCCTTATTCACATGCCCAGTATATTAAGCACAACACTTGATAAGAAAGAAGGACTAACATACCTCATGGTGACGTTGGCTTACCATCTCCCATACACTAAGTTGATTAGTTGTGACGATCTTGGTTGATCCAAAGTAGAAGAGGCAATCTGAGGGGGTTGTTGGACTGTTATGGTGGACATGTTGACTGTCATCATCAATGGGATCATTGTCTTCATTGTGGGCCATGAGACATGATCTCTTCTAGTTACCCCTAGGCTGGGGGTGGTTACATTTGGCTCTAACATGGGGACATGTTCTCATCGTAGAGGGCATGAGAACCTCAACATCTCTGGTTTTCCAAGACTTGCAATCCTACAACCACTTTTAATAACACTAGCACTTCAGTAGCAAAGGCGGGAGGATGTGATCCACCTGTGTTAATATATCGAAATCATGCTAAAAAGTTTTTTTTTTGGCATTTTCAAAAATCAAACCAAAGAAACATGAATGCATAACAATGAAAAGTAAAGGAAAATGATGAAATATGAATACAAGACTAATTATCATGAATTCATGATGAAAAAAATATACAATAAAATGCAAGGATGCAAATGACCTACCTAACCTAGCTACCTATCCCAAGCTTAAACTTGAAGAAGTCGGGTCTCCTCCCCATAAAGGGGTTTGAGAAGGGACACACTAATGGGTAGTGGGAGTCTCCTTCCCTCTAGTGTAGATAAGCAATAGAAATCATTGAGAGACTTATTTTCAACCTTGTAGGGACCTAGCCATAAATCATTAAACTCTTCATTCACACTTGGCTTACCCTTCTTTTTGTCCCACATGAACACTAGCTTTCCTAGCTGAAAATCTTCCTCTTTGGAATCCTTCATATCATTCTCTTCTTGAATATTTTCTTCTTGTTCCAAAGTGGGATATTGGGACCTCATTAGGAAAATGACTCTTTGACCATCGTTGTGTAAATCTACTTCATTTCCCTTCTTCAAGATTGTAATGGAACCCATTTTCTTATCTTTATACCTATCAAGTTGTTCTCAGTATTTCCCCCTCCTAGGCCATATTATATCTGAAACATGTTATTATTGAGGGAGATCATCCAATTTAACCAAGAGGGGAATCTATTGGCTCATTAAGGTGGATCTCCTCTAGGCATGATTTTAATTCAGAGTCCTATTCAAGAGCTTCCACATGAATCATACTCTTGGGTTGATAGTATAAGAGGGTGTGGATGTCCTTTCCTATGGGAATTGTGGCATATGACAGATCCATATGTAAATTTCCTCTTGATGTTGCAGCCCACTTCCTTGATACAATCATTGTCTATGTATCTAGTACATCAAGGATTACAACATCCATCACACATACTATCTCAGGATGAGTAGCAAGGTAGACTAGTAAGCCTTCTATCAAACCATGCACTTGGATTGCCTTGAACTCAATTCCACAAATGTTCCCATAAGGTCTAGTGATTTCCACCCCTAATTGTCTCATGACTTTTAATGCCATTATATTGGTATATGCCCCAAATTCAATCATACAATTATTAACCCATGTGTTGTTTACCTATAGGGTGATGAAGAAAGGTGGGTAGTCCTCACTTACTCATCTAACATGGTTTTCTTGTAATAATACAGGAGGATCCCCAGGTTCACCTTGTACCTTCAGAAATATTTCCACCTTATTTTTCAAGGAGGGAATATTGATTATTTATGTGACAGGTACATGTACATAATAATTTTTCAATATACTAGCCATGTCAATGTTCAGGTCAGTTTCATCATTCTTGGGTAATGTTGGATCAGGATGCATCTTAACATTTGTCGGTATAGGAGGTCTTGGTCGAGGAAATATAGGATCTTTAGAAGGCATTTGGGGTGCTTTCTTTGTCTAACATACACTTTTAACTCCTTCTTCATGAGCCTCTCTCTTGCCTCCTCATCCATTTGGCTCAAAATTTCCATCCTAGCCTTCCTACCGACCTCTTTCTTGCTTTATTCTAATTTCTCTTGAATCACATTGAAGTATTCTTCAAAAGACAACGTATAAATTGCCTCCAATGTGTGAAGAAGGTTCACATAGTCTGGGGCCTCATTACTAGTGTTATTCCTTGGGCACGCATGCTCCCAATGTGCATCCCCACAAGATAGACACCAAGGGGCCTCTTCTGGCTCTATGACATTGGTGGGGGCCAAGGTTCTAAGGACCTTTTGTTCCATTGAAGTTCTAAGCTTCCAAGATTGATTTGGCCTTTGTGATGGGCCCTTGTATGGGGGCTTCACTATATGTTGTTGAGCCCTCTCTAATTTGGTCACTTTATTCATAAGCATAGTTTAGTTTTGAGTGAAACCATTTATAGATTCTTCAATCCTTTGAGCCCATGGTGTGCCTATCTCTTGGGTTGGTTCAACATTATGCACAGTTATAGGTGTTAGCACTAGCAGTCACTTATGGATTGCGGCAAAGGTAAGCCCATTACCCATAAATTTTATGTCACAATGAATAAATTTAAAGGGGGTCTAATGGACACAGACTCGGGATAATATCGCTTTAACTCGGAAAACTGGGTTGATATGCACAGGCAGATGAGGTCTTGATCTAACTTCAGTCGGTAAGTTGTACTAAGGCTGAGTAGGATGAAGAACTTGAGGAGAAAATCCAGAGGTCTGTTATGGACATCTAGTCTTCCAGCAGCCTAAGGATGAAAAAATCAGAAGACAAGATCCTCTTGGTTCTGAGTTTCAGGGAACTAAATGAAATTAGCATTGAACTGAAATCAAACATACATCAAAATTCAATGAAAACAACTCGACCGGATCATCCATGCCCGATTCATTCAGTGTTGGAGGGAAAAGACAACAACAAGGGACTGATTAAAACTGGTCACGATGTCCCTGTGATCAAACCTACATCAAAAAAAAATAACTACCCTCGACTGGATCATCCATGCCTGAGTGTTTTAACACAGTTGTTACAGAGAGACAGAAGGAAACTGACTTACATTAAACAAGAAGTCTCAAAATACAGATACATAACACGAAAGCCAGAGTATTCATTAAAACTTTACAATGTGGGAGCGTAGCTCAACCATCGACCATAACAAAATATCAAAATTAATTATTTATACTCAGAACAACTCGCTCCCACCAGGGACGCACTCTGTTCATTGCATTCAAGGCTTGGCATCTATATCTTCTTCTATCAGGCTGCACTTGCATTCTTCTTTCAGACGCAAGATCAGATCGGTATGGGCTTTGCAGAAAATCCATTGACAAGGGGACTTTGTGCTGACAATCTGCCTCCACGGCCAGCTTTTCCATGCTTTCCATTTATGGGGTGAAATGAGGTTTCAACCACCTCCCCATTTCCATTAACTACTTTCATCGGGATCGAGACAAAATCTGACACCCATGAATGTTCCAGGAGACGTTCACAGCTCCTTCAAGTCAATCATGGTGCCTCGATACCACGTAGATCTTCCTCTGTGAGAAATACGGGCGCTCTCGGCTCTTGACACAGCTTGTCTCTATCGTTTCATGCAACCTGGGGCCATGACCTAGGGCTCCTATGTGAAACTCAGGATTTCGCATTTTGGGATTCTTCACTCTACTTGATTCAACATATCCCGATGCTCGAATCCATGAAATAGCCCATCCAGATTAACGGTCGGATTTGCTTGAAATTTATAGGCCAGGATGATTGCTCGAAAACCTCGGTTGTCCGCCACTCAACATGCTCTTACTCCTCTTTATGGCCTTTCTTCCCATATAACCATTGGTTGTGATCATGGGCCCAACACTTGGTTGCTTCGCGACTTCATGTTTCACGAGTCTATGTTGTGCTCCATGCTAAAACCTTCGAGTCGAGAAATCATGATTTCTGAGATCAACTGCCATGCATCCCTTCAAATCAGATGGCCCAGATGGATATTATCATTTTGGGACTTCGGGACTTCGGCATTTCGGGACTTGGGAAATCTGCGCATTCCTCACTTCAACTTTCCCGAAATGACTTTCTCCATGATTTGGATCAGGTTCCACGCATCCTGTTGGATCGGACGGCTCATGCTGGTTTCGGATTTTGGGGGTTCGGACCTTTTACAAATAACTTCAACAACGTTATGAAATCCCAATTCCTGCGACCATTATTCGTCGTCGATCTCTAAACTTTTAAATGCAAATTCCTTCGCCCAACTAAACTTGCTCGCTCACTTGATTTGAGTCCATCTTAGACCGCTCTTAGTGTTGCGCTTGTGCTCACTGTTGCGGCATGTGTAAATAAATACTTGAATGAATGGTTGAGGGCTTAGGAAAGAAAAAGGATCAATGAAAGAGGCAGAGAGGGTAGTGATTAACCTAGAGAGAACAAAATCTTGGGGCCGAGAGTTCTCAGAAAGGATTACACAAAACAAAGGTCGCTAAAACGATTGAGGACAAACATAGAGAAAATTACAAGCTAAAAGGGGAAAACTGAAGGTTTGGTCAGTGAAAGGAGAAAGGCAAGGTAAAAAACTACAGACTTGGGTAGAAACTACCAACCCACGAGACTACAACAAGTTTGTGTGATAACATTTGGCTCCACAGTGGATGGCATGCTCCCTACGAGCTGCCAAGAACAAGTAGTTCCAGTGCCTTTGCTTTGGGTTATGGAGTCTCTTATTGAAAATGAAAACCTAAAACAAAATAGAATAGGGGCGGTATTTACAAAGGTGGAACGTCGGATAAGACCTAAAAAAAATATTTCTTCAAAAATTGTCCATTTACAGGGCTACCAAAAAATTCAACACCCTCCAAATTTTGCAACCTGTAATTATTGTTTGGAAACACCTCAGAGATTTTGAAGGGGCCAATCCACAGGGCTTCAAATTTACCGTTTTTTCCCTTGACCTGTTTGGGTGCATCCCATTTGAGTACTAGATCTCTCGGCTGGAAATCCTCTTTTCTTACTTTCCTGTCAAAGGCCTCCTTGATTCTCTGTTGATGTTCATGTGCTTTGTCCAGTAGATGCTCCCTAGTATGTTCCACTTCTACTAGCTATTGAATTCTTTTGATCATATCATCAGGCTCCCTTGGTAGTCTTGGAATAATTTTTCCACTGGCAAGGCGAGCTGAGAAGGAAATATGGCTTCAACTCTGTATACAAGTTGAAAAGGAGAGACACCAAGAGATCTCTTTGTTGTCACTCTATTGGCCCATAGAGAAAATTTGAGCTTTGAATCCCATGCTTTATTGTTGTCCTCTAGAAATCTTTTGATAATTTTTATAAGGCTCTTATTAGAAGACTCTGCCAGTCCATTCCCTTGGGGATAGTATGGAGTTGAGTGAATCAGTGAAATTCCAAACTGTTCACAAAACTTAATCAAGGGTTCGGCTTTGAACGATGAAACGTTATCAGTGACAATTCTTTTCGGACATCCAAACCTTGCTATAATATCCTCCAGAAAAACAATGATTGGTTTGTGATAAGCACTCCTTGTGGAGATAGCTTCTATCCATTTGGTAAAGTAATCAATGGCAGTCAAGATCCACCTGTGATGTCCACTTGAATCAAGATGAATTTCCCCAATAAAATCTAGGCCCGATTGTTGAAAGGGTCTCGAAGCTACCACAGGCTTCAATCATAAAGACTTGAGTTGTTGTTTCTCGGAGAATTTATGGCACTTAACACAAGCCTTGATTTTTGCACAGACATCGGTGAATAGAGTAGGCCAGAAATACCTAGCCCTAAGAATCTTATAGGTCGTGGTCCTCCAGAAGTGATGTCCCCCACATAAGTTGTCATGAAAATCAAAAATAATTTTTTGGGCTTCTTGTGGGTCTAAACATCTCAGAAGCACTCCTAGAGGGTCTTTCCAATACAATACATGGTCAATAAGGCAATATCTAATTGCTTTGATATTTAAATCTCTTGCCTTGACTTTTCTCATTCCATCAGGAGGTCTCAACTCTTGCAGAAAAAATATAATCTCTTTGTACCAAGTGCATTCTACCAATGGAGGGCTGACTTGTGGGTCTGTATGAGACAACTCAGCTTGCTGATTTTCTGAGCAGATATTGATGAAGTTAACCCCCAAAACTCTATAATTAGATTCAACCAACAGCTTGGCTAAACCTTGGCCTTTAACTAGTTTGGTGGGCTTTATTTCCAGATCAAATTCAAGGATTTTGGCAATCCATTTGCTCCTTCTTCCATCTATTTCAGGTTCAATGAGAATGTCCTTCACAGAAGCTGAAGGAACATATGCAATAACCTTTGAATGCAGGACATAGATCCTGAAATCCTTGAGGACTTTTACTAAAGCATAGGCATGTTTTTCCATGATGTCATATTTTGCCTCAGCATCTCTCAGTGCCCTGCTAAAAAAGGCAATGGGCTACTCTAATCCTTCGGCATTCTTCTGCAATAAAACAGTTGCCACTGTATCAAAAGAAGCAAAGGAAAAAATTAGAAAATCCTTGGAATAATCAGGACTAACTAGCATAGGTGCCTCGGTCAGTGCCTTCTTGATTTGATCGAAATAATTCCTGGACTCAGCATTCCATTTTACTTCATTCCCCTTCATGAGCATGTTTGTAATATGCTTCGCCAATTCAGCAAAATTCGAAACAAACCTTCTATTTTCCCAGGAAAGACTGGACTACCTTCTTGGATTTGGGAAGCGACAAAGTTTGAATAGCTTCTACTCTGCTTGAATCAATTATGACTCCCTCGGTCGATACTATGTGCCCCAACAATTTTCCCTCCTGCATGGCAAATAGAGACTTTTGGGGATTTAGGGAGAGACCGAATTTTCTACATTTCAAGAAGACCTTTCTCAGATGATAACAATGTTCTTTATCGGATCTGGAGAAGACTGTAATGGAATCCAGATATATAACCACAAATTTATCCTTTTCCCTAATGAAGATGATGTCCAGGGCTCGTTCAAAGGTTGCTCCAGCATTCATCAAACCAAAGGGCATTTTGGCATACATGAATGTGCCCCAAGGAGTGGTGAAGATCATCTTCTCTCTGTCCTCAGGAAGGACAGAGATATGATTGTAGCTAGAAAATCCATCAATCATGGAAATCTTGGATGCACCTGTCACCCTTTGAAATATGTGTTCCATCTTTGGCAAAGGATAATTGTCCTTCTTAGAGCTTATGTTCAAGTTCCTGAAATCGACACACAGTCTGATTTCTCCATTCTTCTTTCTTACCGGGACCAGGTTGGCCACCCACTCAGAATATCTCAAAGGGACAATGATTTGGGCGTCCAACAGCTTCTTTATCTCCCTTTCCATAATAGGCAACAGCATAGGATTTATTTGTTTTAATTTCTGCATAAATGGTTTGGCCTCCTCTTTCAATGGGATCTTATGCTCAATGAAACTTGTGTCATATGTTCTGAGATCTTCATATGTCCAGGCAAACACATCAGCGAATTCTCTCAATAGCTCAGTATACTCGGTCCTTTGTTCCTTTCATAGACTGGTTGACAACTTGACAAATTTAGAATCCTTCTCTATACCAATGTTGCACTCATCTACATCAGCATCCTCATTGGAGACTTTACCCTTTACTGCCACATCATTTCTATCAAATAGTCTTTCCAAAGGAACTAGTCCCTTTGGGATATGATTGTTGGGCAGGTGGACAATATGATGATTAGCAATTTTGTTTAGAAAAACATGAGCATGAGCATCCATTTCAGAATCAGGATCTTGATCAATGTGAAATGCAGAAAACTCATCAATGGTCTCCAGGAACCTTTTGATCTCATGATCATCCTCAAACACTTTCCAATGCTTGACATTTTCAGGTATAGAAGGTCTATATTTTGCTTCTACATCATACCTGAGCTTGGGTGGCAAAGGGATTCTGAAATTACTTGCAGAAACGGCCAGAGAATCAGCCATGGCATTCTCTTCTCTTGGAACAAATGAAATGTTGAAAGCCCAGAAAAAATTGTCGATTAAATCCCATGCTTCATTTTTGTAACTTCTCAGCCTTGGGTGTTTGGCCTAATAAATATTTCTAATCTGATGGACAATTAACTCAACATCCCCAAACACCGCTATCTCTTTAATTCTCATATCTTTTGCATCCCTCAAACCCAAAATAAGAGCTTCATATTCTGCCACATTATTGGTAGCTTCAAATTCTAACTTGTAGGACAGAGATATAGTTTCTTGAACAGGAGAAACAAAAACCACTCCAGTGCCAGCACCTTCCCTAGAAGAGGCTCCATCAAAGAACATTTTCCAAACATAGATAATCGGAGGAGAATCTTCACAGAGAGTAAGGGACTGCTTTCTAATTTCAAGAGGGGGTTCAGGGACATGAGTGAGCTGCAATAAGTTGGATCCCATGTCAGTATCAAGTGAAAAAATAGGATGATTGGTGGGGTCTCCTTCATCACTAATAATATAGGCCAACTGAGCTTCTTTGTATAGTCTTCTATGTTCCCCTCCAAACACATGAATGGTAGCATATGTGAGCTCCATCTGCAAGGTTCCCCCAAGTCTCTTTATCCAAGATCTTGACAATAGCATGTCGAACTTGGGGGGAACATCAGCTACCACAATATCTATGGACACACTTTTCATGGGCAACTGAAACAAGGTCACAACTAGATCTTTGATAACACCGAGACGTTGTACCTTCCTTGAATCAAAACAATACAAATGATGATAAGCTTTTGTGATTTCTAATCCAAGTTCATCCATGACAATTTTGGGCATGAGATTATGAGATGCCCCTGAGTCCATTAAACAATTATGCAACACCTTGTCATGTATGTTCAGTGAGGTGTATAAGGGAGGGGATTAATCATCTATGTCTTCTATCAAGGGACCTAGAATGGTTGTTGGCTATTCATCTTGAAGGTTTATTGAGTCTGTGGAATAAGATGAAGGCTCGGGCTGCAATAGTTTAAAGAGGGATATTTTAAAATATTTGTGGTTGACCAGCTCTAAAAGGGGTACAGGGATTATGATCTTTTTAATTTCATGCTCAAAGTTAAAATAGGAGGGGGGATTCAGCATTTCTCTCACTTCTGGGACAAGACCTTTGGCTAGTGGTGGGGGGTTCTATGTTTTCTTCTCCTTGATGTTGTTTGTTACATCTTTAGTAGGCTTCTCTGCTCTGGAAGGCTGATCAGGGATGTCAAACTTCCCTTCTTTCTTCTTAGACCTGAGATTACATTTATTGGGACTACTATTGGTCTTCTCCCCATTAGTCAGTTCATTTATTTGGTTGTCCAAGAGAGACTCCTCATATGTAGATTGGGTCAAATGGGGGAATGGGGAGGTGTCTCCAAGACAATGGATTTCAGGATCAAGATCTTCTTCCTCTCATTCCTCATCAGTAACGAGGTTATTTTGGAGAGGGGTTTGGATTTTTTTATCATCTTTATCTCTGCTTCTAGGCTCTCTTGGGAGTATCTGAGGGGTAGTATTTTGCCTTCTGAAGTTACCCATGTTATCAGTATTTTGGGCACTCTTTTGACTCTACTTCCCTTCAAATTTCATCTTCTCCATCTCTGCAGAAAGAGACTTTACCAGCTTGGTCAATTCATCTACTTGAGGATGGGATGCAGAGAAAGTGGAGGTTGAGGCTTCATATCTGCCCCTTTCTCTGTCTCTGTCATCTTTACCTCTAAGTCTGTCAAATGCCAATACGTTAGAATCTACTTACAGGGTTGCATCTTGCATATGAGACAAGGAAGTATTTCTTCTTTCTCTCAACAGGAGGTAGAAATCAGGGTCAAAAGCACTAGCATAAGTAATTTTAGCAGAGGCTTCAGTAGGCTTTATCTCAACAGGGATCTTATTATACATTTTGTTGAATCTTTTGGAGAAATCAGAGACAGATCCTCCCTCTTTTCTCTTTAGGGACCCAAACTCTGTGATATAATACATAAAGTCATTTTTATCCCCCCATTGTCTCAGGAAAACATCATCTAAAGCCTCAATCCCAACAATGGATCCAGGGGTCAACCCCCTAAACCATTTCTTAGCCTCACCATCAAGACTTTGGACAAAGACTCTCATCCAAACATCCTCGCTTTCAATATTCATATTGTCTGCATAGTTGTAGAAGATAGCAAGGTGTTCTTCAGCAGTTATGTCTTCTTCTCCTGTGAATTTGGGCATGTATTTTAGGTAATCTCCAGCAGGGAGTGCATTCATTGGTTGAGGTAAGACCAGAGGGGCATATCTCGCAGCCACTATGGAATCCATTCTGTTCCTAGGGGGATTATCACCTGCAATAGGGATGATAGCTGGAGGAGAACCAGGAGGGGATGTAGCGCAAACAGGAGAGATTGGAACTGAGCCTCCTGGAAGAAAAGGAAGCAACAGAGGATTTGAAGAAAAAGATACAGGGCTTGAGGGAACAGAGGTTTCCCTTTCTGTAAAAGAAGTAACTCTAATAGGAGGAGGAGTAGTGAAATTGGGAGAGGGGAAATAATAAAGAAAACTCCCAAAATTTAAACTTCTAGAAGCCCCAACAGATGGTGTAATAGGAAAATGAGAAACGGCTATTGGAGTTGCTATAGGAGAATAATGAAAATTACCAGAATTGCCTGGTTTAGCAGTAGAAGTACCCTCCTGAAGGGTCTTTTGTATTCTGATAATTTTCTCTGGATCAACCTCAAGTGTCACTAAAGGAAGTTGTGGAGTAGACCTCATGTGTCTGCCTTTGGAAGCCACAGCTGAAACAATGGGTTCTCCTTAATGGAGTCGACAGGTGCAGGTTGCAATCTTCAATGGTTTTGATATCTGATGCACCTTCAAAATCAGAAGTTTGTTGTCGTTCTATCTGACGTAAAATATTCAATTCGTCCCCGGCAACAACGCCATGAATGTTAGCACTAGAAGTCACCTCTGGATTGTGGGAAAGGTAAGCCCAATACCCATTAGTTTTATGTCACAATGAATAAATTTAAAGGGGGTCTAATGGACGCAGACTAGGGATAATATCACTTTAACTAGGAAAATTGGGTTTATATGCACAGGCAGATGAGTTCTTGATCTAAATTTGGTCAGTAAGTTGTAGTAAGGGTGAGTAGGATGAAGAACATGAGGAGAAAATGTAGATGTCTTCTATGGACATCCGGTCTTCCAGCAACCTAAGGAGGAAAAACTCAGAAGACAACATCCTCTTGGTTCCAAGTTTCAGGGAACTAAATGAATTTATCATTGAATTGAAATCAAACATACATCAAAATTCAATGACAACAACTCAACCGGATCATCCATGCCCGAGTCATTCACTATTGGAGGGAAAAGACAACAACAAGGGACTGATTAAAACTAGTCGCGATGTCCCTGTGATCAAACCTACATCACAAAAACATAACTACCCTCGACTGGATCATCCATGCTCGAGTGTTTGAACATAGTTGTTATAGAGAGATGGAAGGAAAATCACTTACATTAAACAAGAAGTCTCAAAATACAGATACATAACCAGAAAACCAGAGTATTCATTAAAATTTTACAATGCGGGAGCGTAGCTCAACCATCGACCATAAAAAAATATCAAAATTAACTATTTATACTTAGAACAACTCGCTCCCACCAGGGACGTGCTTTGGTCATTGCATTCAAGGCTCGGCATCTACATCTTCTCTTGTCAGGCTACACTTGCATTCTTCTGTCAGACGCAAGATCAGATCAGTATGGGCTTTGCAGAAAATCCATTGACAGGGAGACTTTGTGCTGACAATCTGCCTCCATGACCAGCTTTTCCATGCTTTCCATTTATGGGGTGAAACGAGGTTTCAACCACCTCCCCATTTCCATTAACTACTTTCATCGGGATCGGGACGAAATCTGACACCCATGAATGTTCCAGGAGATGTTCACGGCTCCTTCAAGTCAATTCCAGTGCCTCGAGACCACATAGATCTTCCTCTGTGAGAAATACGGGCGCTCTCGGCTCTTGGCGTGGCTCCTCTCTATCGCTTCATGCGACATTGGGCCATGACATGGGGCTCCTATGTGAAATTCAGATTTCACATTTCAGGAGTCTTCACTCCACTTGATTCAACATATTCCGATGCTCAAATCCGTGAAATAGCCCATCCATATTGATGGTCGGATTTGCTTGAAATTTAATGGCCAGGATGCTTGCTCGAAAACTTGTTGCCCGCCGCTCAATAGGTGCTTACTCCTCTTTATGGCCCTGCTTCCCATATAATCATTGGTTGTGATTGTGGGCCCAACTCTTGGGCGCTTCGCGACTTCACGTTTCGCGAGTCTATGTTGTGCTCCATGCTAAAACCTCTGAGTCGCAAAATCGTGATTTCTCAGATCAGCAACCACGTGTCCCTTCAAATCAGATAGCCCAGATGGATATCGACATTTCAGGACTTCGGGACTTCATCATTTTGGGACTCGGGAAATCTGCGCATTCCTCACTTCAACTTTCCTGAAATGACTTTCTCCATGATTTGGATTGGGTGCCACGCACCTGTTGGATCAGATGGCTCATGCTGGTTTCAGATTTCGGGGGTTCGAACCTTTTACAAATAACTTCAACAACGTTCCGAACTCCCAATTCCCGCGACTATTATTCTTCGTCGATCTATGAACTTTGAAATGCAAATTCCTTCGCCCAACTGAACTTGCTCGCTCGCTTGATTTGAGTCCATCTTAGACTGCTCTTAGTGTTGTGGTTGTGCTCACTGTTGCGGCATGTGTACATAAATACTTGGACGACTGGTTGAGGGCTTGGGAAAGCAAAAGGATCAATGATAGAGGCAGAGAGGGAAGTGATTAACCCAGAGAGAACAAAATCTTGGGGCCGAGACTTCTCAGAAAGGATTACACAAAACAAAGGTCACTCAAACGATCGAGGACAAACACAGAGCAAATTACAAGCCGAAAGGGGAAAACTTAAGGTTTGGTCGGCGAAAGGAGAAAGGCAAGGCAAAGCACTACATACTTGGGTAGAAACTACCAACCCACGAGACTATGACAAGTTTGTGTGACAATACTAGGCTTAGAGTTGGCTTTGGCTCTAGGGGCATAAAAAAATTCAGTCTTGGAAGAAGAGAGATTTGACTCAATCCAGGTAGCCTCTTCTTGGGCTTCTTCAAGGGTTTTATGATTCTTGTCCTTAAGCATGACTCCAAACTACCCAGGGTAGGCATTGATATAGTGGAAGGTGAGAGAAAGTGTCTTGGGGATAATTTCATTTGGGAATTTGTCTAAGAAACTTCTCAAACCTAGAATCAAAATCTTTAATAGTCTCATTCTCTTTCTTTTTTATCTCACCAAGTTGTAATAACAAAAGGTTAATATCACACTTAGCACCCCATGTTTTCATGAAGACTTTTTTAAATTCTTCCCAAGTCTTGATGGCTTTATCAAAAGGTTTTTGTACCATTTCCTAGCATCTTCAACAAAAGTAGCAGAGAAGAGTCTTAATACTACATCCTCTTCTTCATCTGGGATGGGGTCAAGTTGGGATCATGTCCAAAAGTTATCTAAATGTTCTTCAGTGGTAGTGA
The DNA here is from genome assembly GCA_009831015.1 of Picea engelmannii. Taxonomy (NCBI): domain Eukaryota; kingdom Viridiplantae; phylum Streptophyta; class Pinopsida; order Pinales; family Pinaceae; genus Picea; species Picea engelmannii. The sequence goes on along the minus strand of ML785500.1, from coordinate 30,681 downwards.
CATCATTACTATGAAAATTAGGCGACCATTTTTCAAACTTTGGAGGAATGTTATGAGGGTACCCTAGGATTGCATACATATCTAAAGACTTGAAGGCCTTGATCATCCATGGCTTGTGAGCCATTGGAGATAAAGGAATTCTTCCACCAAACATAGACTTGACAACAAGGGAATTATGTGGAGGCTTCCTTCTATAGGCCTTAGTAGGATGAACACATATTCTATTAGGCCTTGGGTTAGTGTTCTCGGCACTTGATCTTTGTGGAGTCTCCAGATGATCTCTTTAACAAAGGATCATCGAAGAGTAAAGGAAGGGGTTCTTCCATTAGTGGAGTTTTTAGGTCAGCTCGTAGGATAAGCCTTGGGATAATCTTACCAAAGGAACTTTGTAGGAAGGATGACTCACTCCTCCCCAACAACGATGCCAAAATGTTATCACGGGATTTGTACTTGTACAAAGCCCCGACGAGATACCTATCTTGTGTAACAATAAAAAATATTCACCATTGTCACCTAAGCAAATATTCCCATCATTTTAGGGATGGAGAAAGTTCCAACACAAGGGAGTATTACCTAGTGACTTCAAGGGATTAAAAGTGATATTATCCAAGCTTATAGCCCCTTATATTGGTCATGTATATGGTCAATCTATGTCTAGGCTAAAACTTGAAAGAAAACGATTTCTAGGGTGTAACCTCTCTTCGATGCTAGATGTCATTTTCCCTCTTCTAGATAACCTAGATCAAGGATCACTAGCATCAAAACCCTAAGGTGAAACCTCTATTGGGCCTTATCTCTTTGAACCCTAGCAAGAAACTAGGTCTCTTAATGCCTTAAACAAAACTTGGACAAACAAAAGTGTAGAAGGAGAGAAACCCTTATGTCTCCTTCCTAGGGTTTACTAAAGCAAAGTAACATGCAACAAGAATATAAATTATCACATTGTATCATAAGTAAACACATTAAATTTAAGCAAATTACTTGAAGAATGTGGTGAGTACCTGCACAAGAGATCTAGCTAGCAGAAGAACGAACACAACTTGCAAAAGTGAGAACACAAGAGAAAATTTGGAGAGAAAAGAATAGAATTGTATTAACCAAATGAATGAATGATAATTTACACATGATATACTCTGTATATCTCAACTAATGCACACTGGAAGAGAAGCCAATGCACCATAATGGTGTTCTAGAGAGATCTAGACACACACAGGCAGTTATCAAAGTTAATTTCCACCTAGTCCTAGTTAACTAGTCATGCAGTCTTCAATTCACCGAGTCACACGTGTGGAAGTGAGAGAAGCACATGCAACTGCTGGTGATAAAACTGAGGTTGTCATACATGAGTGACTTCCACTAGTCTAACTAAGTGTAACTGGATCTAAACTGAAGAGAATATTCTCCTGGAATGTAGGAGAGGTTCCTAAAAAATAAGAGACCCTCAATAATGACTAATAAACATAGGAAAATAAGGAAAAAAATATTCTATGTGTGTGTAATATCTCCAACACCCCCCATGAACACTACTATAGGGTAATGAAGAATGGGTCTCGGCAACAAGGGCCATGTTAGGTACCCATGAACAGTGCAACTAATGAACAATAAAAAAATAAAGTGAGGAAAGAGGGCAAACCTCGTGGGAACCCNCCCCCCCCCCCCCTCAAAGCATAATGTATCAAAAGAAGAGAAATATGGTTGCTAGGAAATGGTGTCCTTCACTCCAAGACGATCGCACAAAGAATGAAACTTTTGCTTAGTGAAATTCTTGGTGAAGATGTCAACAATTTGTTAAGAGGAAGGACAGAACTGCAGGTCAAGGATCCTCTCATGGACTAGATATCTGATGTAGTGCATATGGTTCTCGATATGCTTTGTCCAATGTCATTGCACTACGTCTCTACAAAAATTGAGAGTACTCTGGATGTCACACCAAATGACAGTTGGCTTTTGGAACTGGATTCCCAACTCTGTAAGGAAGTTATGTATCCACAATGCTTGGATGATAGTGTTAACTACTCCTGTGTACTCAGCCTCAGTTGAAGATAGAGCAATAGTAGATTGCTTCCTACTCGACCAACATATAGGCCATGAACCCAAACTAAGACTGTATCCATATGTGGACTTGCGATCAGTGTTGTCGCCTGCCCAGTCAGAATCTGTGAAGCATATGAGATCCAACTTGCAACCTACTACATAGTGGATGACATAATTGATGGTGCCCCTAACGTACCAAAGGATACATTTTACATCTGTCTAGTGTAACTCATGCGGCTCCTGCATGTACCTGGATATTTCTCCCACTGCATATGATAGGTGTCTGGTCAGGAGTGGGAGAGATACAACAAACTCCCCACTAATTGTATGTATAGAGTGTTGTCAACCAGTGGAGTGTCCCCACCATCTTCAAGTCTCACCCCAGATAGGAAGGAGGTAGGGGAAGACATGTAGTCTATCATCTGAAATCTCTCCATGAGATCTTGAGCATACTTGGATTGAGATATCTTGATGCCTGAAGCATCCAGAATAATATTGAGACCAAGGAAGTAATGGAGTGGACCCATGTCTGTCATCAAAAACCTGTCATGCAGAATCCTCTTCACCACAGCAATCGATGAAGTCAAGCAACCAATGATTAAAATATCATCCACATAAAGAAATAGAATCAAAAGTGAATCAATAGTCCTAAGCAAGAAGACATTTGGATCAGATTTGCATCTCACAAAATTCAGGGACAGCAGGTAGGAGTCCATCTTGGCATACCATGCTCTCGGCACTTGATTGAGGCCATAGACAGACTTCTTGAGCCTACAAACCAAATATGAATCCATGTGGTTACTCCATGTAACTTTTCTCTCAGAGATATTCATGAAAAAATGCATTCTTCACATCCATCTGATGGACTTCCCATCCTCTAGCTACTGCAATAGCAAGGTCCAAACTAATGGAGTTCATCTTCGCTACTGGAGCGAATGTCTCATCGTAGTCTATGCCATGAACCCATTGAAAACCTTTGGAAACTGATCTTTCCTTATATCTACTAACATGTCCATCTGTTGTGCTCTTGGTCCTGTAGACCCATTTGCATCTAACAAGCTTCCTTCCTGAAGGAAGTAGAACCAGATCCCAAGTCTAGTTCTTGAGGAGGGAGTTGTACTCCTCCTACATGGTTGATTCTGAAAAGGGATTCCCTGCATCCTCGCCATAGGTTTGCGGGTATGAAGACTAAGCCACATAAAAATGCATAGGCAACATGGGCTTAGTGGCTGTGAGTACATGAGGGGGATCCTCAAACTGATATCGATTCCTCCTGAGATCTGTTGGATCCCGAACAAAATCTCATGCATCCTAAAGAGTGGTATGCTATGGCTCCTCATCTGCCTATATCGAATGTGCATCTGCATGTTATGAATCCTTTGACTCTGTATTGTAACTTAAATATGAAGTAGAGTCTGAATGTGTAGAGTCATCATCCGAACTAGTGAAAGGAAAAAAGTACCTACATGCAGTTCATGTGGAGCATGCAAGAGACTTTTCTTAAAATGAACACTATGCTCAATGACGAGTTGGTCTGTAGAGGGATCAATGAGTCTGTATCCCTTCACACCATCTAGGTATCCAACAAATATACATGCAATACTCTAAGGATCGAATGCTTCCTCTTTTCAGAGGGGATCTGGGCCCATGCACGTGAGTCAAAGACACGGAAGTGGGTGACTTGGGTGACTTCCGGTTTTTTGCCACTCCAAGCCTCAAAAGGAGTCTTGTTCTTAACATATTTGTGAGGGGATCTATTCTGAATATGATTGGCACCGTTAAGTGCCTCATTTAAAATCTTGGGAGGAAGTGATATTGCATCCCACATGCAAGAGGCTATCTCTTTGAGAGATATGTTTTTCCACTCAACAACCTCATTATGTTGCGGAGTATATGGTATTGTGTGTTGAAATTGTATCCCATCCTCAAGACCAAGATTCTAAACATCTTTGTTTAAGTACTCCCCCCCACTATATGTATGGAGGGATTTGATCTTTCTCCCTATTGAGTCTCAACAATTTCTTTGAACTCTTTGAGATGCTCAAAGACCTCTGACTTCTTCCTGAGAAAAAAAACCCAAGTATAACATGAGTAATCATGCAAAAATGTGAGCACATACCTTGCCTTGTTGATGGATGGATGTGGGAATGGACCCGTGATATCACAGTGAATCATATATAATGGAGAGGAGGCTCAATGAGCCTTCCGCTTCTCGAACTTCTCTTGAGGGTGCTTTCCAAGGACACGTCCTTCACAAACCCCTTTGGAAAAGTGGATATCAGGTAATCCAGTGACCATCCCTTTCTTGCTAATTTATTGCATGTACCTGAAGTACAGGTGACCAAACTCTCATGCCATAGTCTACTGATGTCATCAATAGTTTACTGATGTCATCAACATGCGTAAGTAGTACATAGGAATTAGGTTCAATAAACTTAGAAAAAGTGTATGACTGAGATTGATGATTTACCTCCCCGACAACAATCCTAGAGTTTTCTTGCATATCGAATATAGACACGGAGTATGGTGTGAACTCCTCCTTTTTTCCTGAACTAGAGTGTGTAATTTGATACACCGAGAGTATATTCACATAAAGTTGAGGAACGTGGAGAACGTTCTCAAAACTTCCATGATGTAGTTCTATTCTCCCTTTTTTGGTGACCTCAATTAGAGAGTCATCTCCCATGAGGATAGCAGGACCATTGCATGCAGTGAAAAAAGATAAGATATCATGTGTGGCAGCCATATGGTGGGATGTGATTGAATCCATGATCCAAGAATCAGGTGAAGAGTGAACAACAAATAATGCATGATGATTACCTTTGAGAGAATGATCTCCTGGCTTATTTTGGCTTCTTCTTGGCACCCTCGGGAATTTGATACCCAAGGTTGTTCTTTTGAAGAATTTGAGTCATAAGGTCTATTTTCTTCTTCATGCATGCAGATTCTGGATGGAATCCTCGATTGTAATAGGTACACTTCTGCCCTTTCTTCCCTTTTCCACTTTTGGATCCTGGGGATTCATTGAAGGATTTGGAGTACCCTTCCTTCTTTTGTTCGGCATTCACCTTTTATTTTCCTTTCTTTTTGGATTTTTGATGTTGAGAACTGTTTCCATCATGTGCAACAAGTGCATGTGCTTTGGATTTTTTTATTACACCCATCTTGATGAGTTTGTCTTGCTCCTGAATCGCTCCTCAATGAAGGTCTCCAAAGAGGGTATAGTCCACGATGCTCCAGCAGTCAACCTCTAAGTGTGGAAAGTAAAAACAAAAACTGAATAATACGGACCAAGTTTTGACAAAATGGTGAGAACCATTCACTTTTCGTCCTTTGATTTATCAACCCTACAAGCCTTGAGTTGCAGCAACAAATCCTTATTCCTTGTGAAGAAATCTTGGATGTTTTCAAATCTTTTTAGATCTAATTCAAGTAATTCCACCTCTAGCATGTGGCCTCTCATTTTATCTTGTTTGTCGAAGATTCCTTCCATGGTGGTCCAGATATCGTTTGGAGTTTTGCAATAAGATACATGAAACAACAACTCAGGGGATATGTGCATGTAGCGGGCTCTATAAGCCTCATCCATTCTATTGAGATATTTGGAATTTTCAATGGTTGATGTGTGTTTTGTTTTTGTAGCCATGGTTAACCTGTACAATCCTCTACCTTGGAGAAAAATCTCCATATTTGTGTTCCATTCAAAGTAGGTGTATGGTGTTATCATGACAAACGACGGAGATTCCATTCTTCCTGCGTTCTTCAATCTTCAGTACCTGCAAATAAAAAATGTTGGTGTGTCTTCTTCCTAGCAACATGTGGGCTCTGATACCATGTAGAATGTGGTGAGTACCTTCCCAAGAGATATAGCTAGTACAAGAACGAACACAACTTGCAAAAGTGAGAAGACAAGAAAAAAATTGGAGAGAAAAGAATAGAAATGTATTAACCAAATAAATGAATGATAATTTACCCATGATATACTTTGTATATATCAACTAATGCGCACTGGAAGAGAATCCAATGCGCCATAGTGGTGGTCTAGAGAGAGTTGGACACACATAGGGAGTTATCGGAGTTAACTACCACCTAGTCCTAGTTAACTAGTCATGCAGTCTTCAGTTAACTGAGTCACACGTGTGGAAGTGAGAGAAGGACATGAAACTGTTGGTGGTAAAATCGAGGTTTCCATGCATCAGCAACTTCCACTAGTCTAACTAAGTGTAACTAGATCTAAATTGAAGAGAATATTCTCCTGGAATGTAGGAGAGGTTCCTAAAAAACATGAGACCCTCAATAATGACTAATAAACATAGGAAAATATGGAAAAAAAATATTTTGGGTGTGTGTGATCTGAAACCAGGGTGACATTGAAACCAAACTTATTCTAGTTCTAGGCTACTTAATTAAGGTCAGATTTACAATTTCGGATCTATTGAATTTGATTGCATCAAAGGTGAAAAAATGTATTTATGAAGGCTTGAATCCGAATTGAATATTAACTTGGTGAACATGTTGTTAATATCATAATCCATTACTCAATGCATTTAATAATCATAATTGCAGAAATAAAAACATGCATAAGAAAACATGAGACAAGATAACACTGAGTTGTTAACGGAGTTCACCAGAACCTTCTAGTTATGTCTTCGGGGTCATAAAATCCATGAACCGCTTCATTCTCTTCTGCAAAGATACTCTCCTTTACAATGAAAATGGATAAATTCCCACATCAACAAGTTGCAGCAGAATTTCCACAACAAGTGAAATTATCGAAGATATTCTCTCATGGACAATGCAAAAAGATATACTATCACAAGCATGTGGCCATGTCTCTCCTACAAAGAAACGATCTCCTCTAACTGTACAAGGCTAGATCTCTCACAATCATGTGGCAATGTCTCTCCTACAAAGAGACGATCTCCTCTCACAAAGGTTGGTATCTCAAAAGCATGTGGTATCAAATGGACTCTCTCATTAGCTCCATAAATGGATCCATAAAGGATGATTCCCCCAAAGGGGGTCTCTTTTCCCAAAGATTGCATGAGGAGTTTATATAGTTTTCTTATGTTAAGAACCAAACATCAATATAGCATAGAAAAACCTCAGGAAAAGTACTCAACGCCTTGAAAAAAAGATAATTTCAGATAATAAGCCTCTTCGAGGGGGCAACCTCCTTTTACCCCACTTAAATGTTCAAGTACAAG
>ML785500.1:0-17526 GCA_009831015.1 Picea engelmannii | reverse complement strand
CCTTTTTAAACTCTGAAAGACCAATTGGTCTCAATGGACATTAATCATCATCATCACCATAACCCTCATACACGATTAAAATACAAATAGTTTATTTTTATTATTAATAAAATTTCTATAAGTTAATATAAATTTCATTTTTTAAATTAAATTTTAAAATAATGAACTTAGTTTTACCTACTACAAGAGCATAGACTTGTAATATTATTTTCAATCATTTAATTATTAGAACATATATTCATGATTACTTAATTATTAAAACATATATTCATATTTAATTTCATTATGTGGAAGTTTAACAATAAAACTCAAAGATAATTACATTGTTAGGTGTATGTAAAACCCTCATACAAGATTAAAATACAAATAATTTATTTTCTTATTAGTAAATTTTATATAAATTAATATGGGCGGCAGGTGCGGGGGGAGTCATCATTGATTCCGATGGATCAAATATCTTGGATTACTATTGGGGGCTTGGAAAGACAACCAACAATAGAGCAAAAAGCCTAGTAGTCTTCATGGGGCTTCAAATTGCAAATTCGAGAAACCTCCATGAACTCACCATTCTCGGAGACTCAGAACTAATTATAAAGGATCTTCTTGGTTTAAAAAAATCAGCAAACTAGGTCTTCAATCCTGGATAAAAACCTTGAAAACCCAATTCTCCAAGATCCATTTCTTCCATATTCTTCATTTCCAAAACCAGGTTGTTGATCGTTTAGCAAAAGTAGCAAGGAACATAGAACAAAGCCAACTCTTCATCAATCAGAATGAAACCCATGCGTGGATCCCATAAGAACTTCCTTTATTGGTATTTCCCCTTCACTCATTTGNTTCCCGATATCTGGATCTTCTTACCCTATGCCTCGTTGTCCCTCCTCAAATTCTTCTTGATGATACCTCCCCCCCTTTCACTTCTTCCCTCTTGCTTGTTATCTCCATAGGTCCCCCGTACTCTATGACGCCTTCTCCCACAAACTTGGTGTCACCGTTCGTTACCTCCTCTACGGATGATCTATCTGGTTCGTGGGTAATCCAAATCTTCTATCCTCACAAGCGTGCAATGTATATCTCACCTTTTCCATGGTTAAAGTTCTCTCCCCCTCGAAAAGCCTATCCGCACCTCAACAAAGAATTTCATGCTGTTGTGCTCCTGCTACCTCCTTCCATCATGTGGTAGAGTTTTAGAGCCCCCTGCTCCTATCCGTCCTGTGCTACAGAGGAACTCCGAGACCAAGTCTTAAATATGCGAATGGTTTACAGAAGCTCAGAAGAAAGAACATATGCGCGACTCATGGAACTTCAAATGGAAAATCAAGAGCTTCGGCGCCAAATTTTCAATCTATAGAATCAACTACAGCTTCATGAACATAGACACAATAAAGAGCTCGTAATAGCTCTACATGGGGTCAATATAAATACTAGGAATATTGGAGTTCTCAATCAACATTTGGGTAACCCCCTTGGACGCCCTCGACATCTTGCAAATTCAAATGAATTAATTAATTCAAGGCTCCCTTCAACATTTCACTCAGAAGCAGGAAACAAACAGAATCAGGATCCCCTCGACCCAATGTCGGCTCCAGCGAGGCACAACTCAGGAGAAGGAATTCCTCTGCCAGAAACAAATCAAGCAAGTCTCTAGGAAAATGCAGCAACATCTCATAATCTCTAGCCGAGTTTCTTTGATGGACTGTAAACTTTTGTTTATTTTATCTTCGTATGTAGCCATTTTCACATGGCAGATTAGTAGTTCCTTTTGAACCATATCTAAGTTCTCCTTTAGAATGCAACAAACATATAACATTTTGGGCATAGATCAAAGAATCAAATTTTATGTCTTTATGTAAAGTGTTGCAACACAAAACCTTGTTTAAATATAAATTCTCAACTGTTAATTTTTTTTTTATATAAATTAATATAATTTTTTTTTTTAAATAAAATTTAAAATATTCAACGTAGTTTTAAGTACTATAGGATGGTAGACTTGTAATATAATTTTCAATCATTTAGTTATTAAAACATATATTCATGTTTAATATAATTTCTTTATGTTGAAGCTCATATATATAACTTTTTTATATAATTATATATCGCCAAACAAAATAAATTTTAATTTTTTTGGAGTTAATTATGTTGAAGTTCATATATATAACTCTTTTACATAATTATATATCGTGAAACAAAATAGATTTTAAATTTTTTTGGAGTTAATTATGTTGAAGTTGATATATATAATTCTTTTACATAATTATATATCGTGAAACAAAATACATTTTAATTTATTGGAGTTAAAGTATTGTCCTTCGTGAAGCTCGTGAGTTCTTCATATGAGGTGTATTTTGCTCTTCATTTTGATCATGCTTTATTTATGTAATTATCCAACAATACCGTTTAACTTTTTAACAATTTAGATTTGTTTTTAAATATTTCATTAATTTTATTCATGATTCATAATGGATTAATAACGAAATGAAAGAACACACATATTGCATAAAGAGCATAAGATTATTAAAAGCATAATAACTAATTTTATTAAAAACTAATGTTGCAATGTATATATAATACATAAAGTTTAGATTGGTGATAACTTATATTTGAAAAGAGATGTGACGATCACAATCATTTGCAAAAAGCTTTTAATTAGAAAAAGGAAAACTCATTTTTAGAAGAAGGAAAACTCATTTTATTACAATATGAAGTAGAAACTCTATAGTACAAAAATCCTCAATTACTAAAAGAAAAGTGGGCCCTAACAAATATAGTTGGAATGTCACTTTCCTAGGGACATAATCTTAGCTTACACATTATGATTCTTTAATGCAATAACTTGTTGGAAATATATTGATGAGCCTTGTTACCCCCCAAGCCTAGGGGTAACTAGAGGAGATCGTGTCTCGTGGCCCACAATGAAGACAATGATCTCGTTGATGATGACGATGAGCATGTCCACCATAGCAGCCCAAAAAACCCCCCTCGGATTGCCTCTTTTACTTTGGATCAGCCATGCTCATCACATCCAATCAACTCAGTGTATGGGAGATGGTAAGCCAATGTCACCATGAATTATGTTAGTCCTTCTTTTATATGTAGTGTTGTGCTTGATATACTAGGCATGTGACTGAGTGTCATTGGTTGAAGTTGGATAATGGATCATAAGCTCGAGAAGTTATGTTTGGTTCCTTGTTTCACCTTGGTGGCTAGCATGTGTTCCCTAGTCCTGTGTTGTCACCCCCAAGGAAAAGGGGTACTACTAGGGGGCCCTCACAAGGGTAACATTATGTTTCCCCGCCATACTTAACACTTACCATCCTAGATGCCATCACAGTGTACTAAACTTGGGTAATCGGTCATGGTTCATTATCTCATGAGAAGAGGGGCTAAAGGCCAAAAGGTTGATTGCGACTGCTAGCAAAAGAAGAATAAAGAAATAATAATGCTAAGGAAAGAAAGAAAAAATAACAAAGGTCTCTCAAAATCCAGTCCATACTTGAGCTCTACCCTTTCCGCTTTCGCCCCAGTCCCAAGCAGTGATGCTATAGCCTGAAACCTTATAAAGGGGACTTGCAAATATGATAAGAGGACAAATAAAAATGCAGATTAAGGGGTTTGGAAAAACGTAGCACTTATAAAATGGTAACTCAAGAGCAAGTACACCCTACACAAAGGCGCACATAGAAATGGATTCAATCACACCATAAGCCATGAAGTAAGCTCAACAAGTATCACTATCACACTTACGCTTGAAGGGTTCTTTTCTTTCACTCTTTCCCTTGGGTTTTATCCCTCTACTTGGGTCTTTTCTTTCACTATTCTGGTTAGCACACCTAATAGGGTTAGATGAAGGTCTTCCCATATTCAAACTTGCCAACTTACATAAAGTCTTGAGCTAATGTGAAATTTGAATGGGATGTTTGATGTGAATTATTTATGTGGCTTATATCTTAAGTAACAACTTACTTTGTATGATATAAGGACTAGTATATCTTATGAACATTGGATTTACTAGATTTCATACTTTGTTTTGATATGGATGCCCCTGACATGATACTCTGAAGGATGCTCTAGGTTTTCACCCAGGACGTGTTGAAGTTTTGAAACCTCGGGCAATCATTCTCCACAAAGAAGTACAAGAAGACCCATCTATACCATTAAAGAAGCCCCAGGAAGAAATTGAAGACCTAGGAAGAGAAGTCGACCCCACAAGTAAAAGTCATAAAGAAATAAAGTAAAATTAAATATGCAAGAAGAGAAATTGACCTCACATGAAAAGACAGGTGATTTGACAAGTATAAATAGAGGCCAGTTCATTTCATTTGTACACACACAGTTCTCTCCTCATGGAGTGCACACTAGCCAGTTACTTTGTTCCAGTTGTCCCATGCCAGTTGTAGTTCTTGGTCTCTTTAGTTATGTGCTAACTTTTGGAGAGGTGCTAGTCTTGGGGGAAGGATATTCTTGATTGTTCTTGGCCATCTTATTGAGTCGCTAGCTCTTGGAGGCACTAGGCTTAGGAAGGAGTTTCTCTGTATGGTATTTTGATTTGTTGATGGTGATGTATTGGTAATATCTTGGACTGAATTATTCTATAGAAAGGTTATTGGGTTTTCTCCCAAGGTTGGGTTTCCCAGGATAAATTCTTGTGTTCTTGTGTCTATTGTGCATGGTTAATGTTTCTAGATCTTGTTATTTCTGCTGCATTGTTATAGTTGAGATTTTCAGTGTATAGTTATTCTATGATAACTGAGGTATGAAAGTGAATCTGGTTTGTAATCATAAGGCAATAACTATCAAGATCTGAGAATCCGAAACATCAACATGATATCAAAGCTTTGTTGAAATATTGCCATTGCATAATTTCTGTTTGTTGTTGCACATTGAATTTGTCGCTACACAGATCTGAACTTTTCAAGCTTGTTGAGCAATTTATTGGAGGATGTGGAGATTAATTTTTCTATAGGTCAACTCGCCCTAGCCTAGCGCACCTCTTGGTGGTCTCAAATTGCAACTTGGTGAAAGTTGAAATTTCACCCTAAAACACACTACGACAGTTGCAACAACATTATGATTGGGCTGAGTTGGGAAGAATTTTAGCATATACCAGCTCACCTTGCCCTAGCACACCTACTGCACTTCTCAGACTGACAATCAGTCAAAGTTGAAATTTTAGGGTTTCAGGCTTGTTGACATTTTCCTAGACATTGAACCTTCTGATTCAGATTTTCGACTTCTTCTTGTTGACCTGATGTATTGTCTCAGATTAAAATACAAGCTGGATGGTGCTACAAATTTCAAACGTACACACTTGTATATAATTTATATCAAGAGGGTGTTTGCAGGAGATGTACACTTGGAAAACAGAACTTTGTCCAAGCAGTGACAGTTGATCCAAAGGGATCTTAGATCTAGTGCACTCAAAGGAAGCCAAAGAGTTGGAGGCAACAATGGTGATGTCTCCTACAATATATGACAACTCGAAATCAAATGGAACAACAACAAGAAGACTCTAGGTTTGCATATCAATTTTGATACTTTTATTGCTGCATCTTAAGTAAATGTTGTAACAGGGACAACAATCTTTAGATTTCTATTACAACTGAGTACTTTTTCTATCAAATGTTTAGTAACACTGGAGTATTGTTAGTACGATGATCATTATGCAAATGCTCACTTTTTGGTACTAATGATGCACTTATTTCTTCAAGGAGATGTTCTTGGTTGTTGTCCTCATCCCAGGCAGGTTAACTTGTAAATTCCATGGAGATGTTCTTGTTTTTTTGTTCCGAGAAGGTTACCGTGGAAAAATGATTGGTCACAGGTTCAAAATATAGAATGTTGCTCATCAATGCCATATAGTCTAGAAAATTCTTTAGAGGTCTTATCTGTCTGAATGTTCTCCTAGGAGTCTCAACATGCTCCTAAAAATCCCTCAATTCCTGACTAAATCATTGAGGTCTCCTAACAAAAGTATAAGGGGTTCCTGTCTCCCCTTGTTCTTGTTCTTACTCTTGTTCTTGTTCCAGGCAGGTTACCATGGAGGAATAATCAGTCACAACACTAGAAAAGTGTTGTTCTTGTATTTTGTTTTGTCTCTTGTCCCTGGCAGGTTATAGGTGATAGCTCTGAGAGGGAGCTATAGTGACGATTGTTCCTATTCTTGCTTTTGTTCTTATTCCTATTTTGTTATCATAAGAATGTTGTTCTTGTTTGCTATTTTCCCTTGTTATTGCTCTTGTTCTGGACATGTCACAGGTGACAGCTCCGAGAGGAATCTATAGTGATGGTTGTATGTGGAAACAAGATTAGATGGTCTCTATCTTGAGACATGGAGTAGACTATCCAGACATAGAGTTCTGTACATGATCGTATACATCCATGTGACGAAGGAAAAGAGGATGCAGATAGAACCTTCTGTAAAGAAGGATACTTTTGTGGGATACATAATGTTCCACATGGAGATTGATAGTGAGGAGTAGAAGGCTCCATAGGATGAACATACAATACTTCAGTTGTTCAATCTTTAGATCATCAGGAAGAGTCAATAGATCCAGAAGGGCCAGTGGATCTACTCAGAGACGTGGTAGTGACCAGGTAGAGGCTAGCATGGCTTCGTGATACTTTGTAGGATGCAATGAGACATGTAGTTCTTCGTGATACTCAGAGTTTCTCAAGTTACATAGAGTCGCGGTTATGAGGAGGAGCAGGTGGCTCCACCAATTGTGAGATTGATGGCCCCACTAAGTACCAACTCAGAGGGAGCCAGATTTCAGAAGGAGTCAGCCCTCAGGATCCAGTAAGGAGAAGTAGCCTCCCAATATAGTTCACTGGAGATTAGACTTCAGAGGAAGTCAATATATGCAGGAGAGAGCAGATGGCTCCATAGATTGTACAGACTCAGAGGGATTCAATTTCTAGAGGGATAATGCAGACTCAGAATGAGTCTGATCTCAGAAAGAGTCAGTTGGCTTAGTGGTAGAACCGATCATTCAGAGGGAGTTCCCCCTCAGATTTAGGGGGGGAGATAAACATCTTTAAGGACTGACAGACAAGTGTCATGAGTTGAGGAGGCCTCTAGGAGATGTGATATCTCATGGGAGGATACACTTGTTTCAGTAGATCTTTTTATTGTGACAGAGGAGGCATCCAGTTAGAAGGACTGGGATATGGATTTTATATCAGAGGGAGCAACCAGTGAGTTGGACTGGACAACAAAGTGTACTTCAGTGATAGAGAGAGTTGGCCTCAGAGTTCGAGATGGAGGATCTTGGTTGAATGTACCATTTCTTGGGATTAGAGGCATGACAAAGATCCGATGAGATCTTCCTCAGTCAGGGGATATTGATGAGGTTCAATATGATGGACTACAAGTCCATGGCTACACATATGGAGAAAAATTTGAAGAAGTTGAGTGATTCTACTTCAGATTCATATTTGTTGGATCCCACGATGTATAAGCAGTTGATTGGATCCTTGATGTACCTGATTAACACCAGGCCAGATACTTGCTTTGCACCTTGAGCCATTTCATGGTAGAGCCAAGACACTACCATTGGGTTGTAACAAAGCATGTGTTGAGGTACTTGCATGGTATAGTTGGGTATGGCCTTAGATATGTATCAGGTGGTGAAGTGAGCCTGCAGAGATATATAGAATCTGATTGGGCAGGGAGTGAAATAGACAAATTGAATGTCGCTTTAGCTCAAGATCAATTATGATTTCAGGAAAGCATGTTTATGTAGAACTTAGTACAATAGAGCTAGAGTGTATCACAACCAGTGTCACATGTCGTAAAGTAGTGTGGCTTCAGAAGCTTCTTGCAATAATTCATCCTAGACATGATGTAGAAGGGAGCAGTGAAACTCTAGTACATATCCACAGATGAGCAGATAGCAGATCATCCGAGACATGATACAGAAGGGAGCAGTGAAGTTCTAGTATCTAGAGACAATCTTGGCGTGATGGATAAGGACATCCTTACTGAGAGGGAGTGTTGATGTTTTGGGCAGCACCAGGCAGACATTCTCCTTCAATGGCCATGATGACTTGGCTAAGGAGAATGACCCAGATGTAGTCTTTATACTTGATCATGCTGACTTGATAAGGACTAACAAAGACTTGAGGTGTTGATGCTTCTCTAGATGGCAGTACCAGGATGACATTTTCCTATGATGGCCATGCTAACTTGGCTAAGAAGAATGGGCCAGGTGCAATCTTTCTCCTTGATCATGCTGACTTGATCAAGAACCGATAAAGACTTGAGGTACATATGTATCATACATACTTTCTCTTCTGATATCCATGCTGACTTGGATAAGGAGAATGGTTCAGGGTGTTGATGTTCTCCATGTATTAGCATAAGGAAGACATTCTCCTCCGATGGCCATGCTGACTTGGCTAAGGAGAGTGGCCCAGGATGTCGATGTTCTCTATGTATTAGCATCGAGCATTCTCCTCCGATGACCATGTTGACTTGGATAAGGAGAATGGACCAGGTGCAGTCTCTATCCTTGATCATTCTGAGTTGACAAGCACTGTTGGAAACCCAAGGTGCTATGTGGGAGAAACATACATCAACTAGGTGCTATGTGGGAGAAGTATACATCAACTAGGTGTATGCCAGAGAAGACTACATCAACCAGGCTCAAAGACAACCTTTCTATGACAGAAGAAATCCAAGTATGGAGAATACCTCCCTTATTGAGAGGGAGTGTTCAAGTTTTGCAACTTGGGGCAGTCATTCTCCACAAAGAAGTAAAATAAGACCCATCTATACCATTAAAGAATCCTCAGGAAGGAATTGAATACCTAGGAAGAGAAGTCGGCCCCACAAGTAAAAGACATAAAGAAATAAAGAAAAATTAAATATCCAGGAAGATAAGTCAACCCCACATGAAAACATAGGTGATTTGACAAGTAGAAATATAGGACAATTCATTTCATTTGTACACACACATTTCTCTCCTCATGGAGTGCACACTAGCCAGTTTCTTTGTGCTAGTTATCCCATGCTAGCTGCATTTCTTTGTCTCTTTACTTATGTGCTATCTTTTGGAGAGGAGCTAGGCTTGGAGGAAGGATATTCTTGATTGTTCTTGGTCATCTTATTGAGTTGCTATCTCTTGGAGGCGCTAGGCTTGGGAAGGACTTTCTATGTATGGTATTTTGATCCGGTGATGGTGATGTACTGGTAATATCTTAGACTAAATTCTTCTATAGAAAGGTTGTTGGGTTTTCTCCCAAGGTTGGGTTTCCCAGGATAAACTCTTGTGTTCTTGTGTCTACTGTGCATGGTTATGTTTCTAGATCTTGTTATTTTAGTTGCATTGTTATAGTTGATATTTTCAGCGTACAATTATTCTATGATAACCGAGGTATGAAAGTGAATCTTGTTTGTAATCATAAGGCAATGACTATCAAGATCTAAGAATCTGAACATCAATAAGACATTGAACCTCTATTGCAAGATATGGCTCAAGTGATGCAGAGCATTGAGTCACCTAGTGGATTAACACATTCAAACATTGGCTCTGACATCTTCTGGACCATGGATGATGGACATATGAGCTTGATTTTGACAAATATGGTCATGGTGGCATAGAGTCGGGAAACAATCCCACACCTTGGGCTCTACACCCTAGAGATTATCATGCATTGGATGGAGGATGTTGCACTGGGATATGATTAGATGACATGTAGAAATGACACACTTCCTTCTCCTCCTTGGACGCCATCCTTTACACCTTGGATGTTGGGCATTTGGATGATGACCCAATGCCAGGGTTGGATGGAGAGGATGGGGTTTGCTGCCACTTGGACACCACATGATGACTTGAGATGTGGCATAGCATTCTTCCATCATGCTTGCACCTTAAATGATGGCACATAGCCTCAGAGAGGCCCTCCTAGCCCATTGGAGGCATGACATCACTACACATGTTACCATTATTGTATTATTTTCATGATTTTGACATTTGTAGAGGCCAATTTGAGGGGTCGACCCCACTTGTAAGATCAATTTTTGACTTTTGTGGACAAATTGAGCACTAGGGTTTCCTTAAAAATAAGGCTAGCGCTCCAACTCTTTTTCATGATCACTTTAGTCCTCAAACTTGTGTGGGAGAGCTCTAAAAAGTTTCACTCTACTATATTTGGCTTCTTGGATCTAGTGTGCACCTCTTAGAGAATGCACATTTTGTGGATGCTTGCATTTCTTGGATGATACCTTGTTACAACTAGGGTTTTCTTAGCATATCGACTTGGATGAGTAAGTAATGTTGGAGATATTACACACTGATCCAGGAGGATCTCCCCACAAGGAATTATTATTTTGCATACCATGGAGAAGATCATTAAAATATGGCAAAGAATAATTAATGCTTATGAATGAATTATTTAAATTGTAAAAAATGATTGATACTTGAAATGGGTATGAGAAAATCATGTATCAGTCATGCATATTGGAAAAATGATTAATGCTTGAAGTGAGTTTGAGAATCTCACGTATTATTTGTTTAATTGTAAAAATGGGAAATTAGTTTTGTGAGAGAATCCAACTCACAAATTAGTTTCCTAATTTTAAGGGGAAATTAATTTCCTAGTCTTAAGGAGGGAGTTAAGGGTCTCATGAGTTGGTTTGGGCTCTTCCTCACTTTATTACAAGTGGTTTACTAGTCTCAAAAAGGAAGTTAAGGGTCTCATGAGTTGGTTGAGATGCTTTCTCATTTTTGTCCTTGAGTGGTTATTAGATCCTAAATTTGTGGATCTTGTCTCTTTGAATTATGGAGTTAAGGAAACTATATAAACTCCGCATGTAATCTTTGGGAAAAGAGACCCCCTTTGGGGGAATCATCTTTTATGGAGTTGATGAGAGAGTCCATTTGATGTAACATGCTTGTGAGATACCGACCTTTGTCGGAGGAGATCATCTCTTTGTATGAGAGACATGGCCACATGATTGTGAGAGATCTAGCCTTGTACTATCATAGAAGATCGTCTCTTTGTAGGAGAGACATGGTCACATGCTTGCGAGAATATAGCTCTTTGCATTGTGCATGAGAGCATCTCTTCGATACTACCACCTGTTGTGGGAATTCTACTGCCACTTGTTGATGTGGGAATTCAACCCTTTGCATTGTAAAGGAGAGTATCTTCGAATGAGAGAATGAAGCGGTTCATGGATTTTATGAGCCCGAAGACGTAGCCAGAAGGTTCTGGTGAACTCCATTAACAACTCGGTGATCTCTTATCTCATGTTTTCTTATACATGTTTTTATTTCCACAATTATGATTATTAAATGCATTAAGTAATGGATTATGAGACTAACAACACATTCTCCAAGTTAATATTCAATTCGGATTCAAGCCTTCATAAATACATCTTTTCATGTTTGATGCAATCAAGTTCAATAGATCAGCAATTGTAAATATGACCTTAATTAAGTGGCCTAGAACCAGAATAAGTTTGGTATTAGTGTCACCCTGGTCTCAGATCAACTGGTATCAGAGCAAGATTGGCATGGATTGCAGGTGTTGAAGACAAGATGGGAAAAACATCAAAGCTTGAAGAAATCAAGCAAAACATCTAAGCAGATAATGCAGAGCAAAGAAGGCCTATTAATCCGGATAAATAGGAAATGCACACCTAAATGAGCCACGGGGCTCCAAAATACCTCAAAAATCAAAGTGCCCAAAATTCGACAAAAAAAACACCAAGTCGAAGAGATCATCGAGAGATTTCCAATGGTGCAAGCAACACCTCAAATGGAGTCCGAATGCGAAAGTTATGACCATCTGAAGTTTTTGGAAAACAAGGAATATGGAAAAATATGTACAGTGTTGACGTCAGCACGAGAGGCCGCCATGTGTCATCTGTATGGATGATGTGGCAGGTTGTATGATGATGCAGTAGCTGACGTGGTAGGTAAAATTGGTAGTACAGATGATGACGTCAACATGACGTGGCATGCTGATTCGATGTTGATGTGGCACTATGGATGATGACATCAACATGATGTGGCATGCTGAATCGACAATACGACAGATGATGTCATCATGACGTATGATGATGTGGCAGGACGTAAAATGACGTGGTGCTGACGTAGGCTGATGATGTGGCATTGACGCACGATGATGACGTGGTAGGCCATATGATGATGTGGTGCTGATGCAGGGTGATGACTTTGCAGGCCGTACGATGACGTGAACCGATCGAGGCAGCTTGAATTTACCCAAGTATGGGCATGCATTTCAAGGCACAAGAGTATTTATTTATGCAATTAATGACTATGTGGCACGCAAATTGAGGCTGAGAGCCTAGGGGGTCCATAAGTCACAGTGACAGAATTGGATAAAAGTACAATTATTTTTGAAGGATTTTTCACCATGAATCCACTTGTGCAGTCAATTTTTTGATCTAAGTAGTAGATCTGAGGGGTCATGACAAAATCCCAAGTTTGCCATTAATTCTTTGACACACATTTCGAGGCAGGACATCCATAAGTGACAATGACAAAATTGTACACAAATATAGTCATTTTGCACGATTTTTCACCACAAATCCATGGGTGCAATCAAAATTTGGATCTGAGCAACATATTTTTGGGCTCATGGTAGAAGCCCATTTTTATCATTTATGCATGGGACGAACTTCGAGGCAAAGTTGCACCTTTCAGAACAGGTCAAGTTTACAGTCAAAAGTTGTCGAATGATCAAATATACTTGTTGGTGTTGTGTATGCCAATATTTGAGTAGTCGATTGAGTGCCTTGGCACAAAAACTAATGTATTTTTTATGCATTTATGGCTTTTGCCTCTTTTTGAAAATTGAGAAAGGATGAATGTATGTTGCAGATTCTGGTGATCTTTGAATGCTGCAATAGGGCAACAAGATCTAAATTATTGCAGGAAATTCATTGTTTGAGCCTTGCACGCAAATCGAGACGGTGGAGTAAGAGGTCATTTTGACACTTCTACAAAAAGTAGTCATGTTTACAACCAAAAGTCTCAGAATTGCGAGACAAGTATAATGATGATGGAATTTGTCTTATTTATTATGTTGCACATGTTTTTAATGAGGGAGTTTAAAAAATATAGAGTTGCCACTAGTGCACAATTGGGGGGTATTTGCCATAATGGTAATGTTTCCTTAAAATTTGATGTAATTGTCATTTGGCTTCAAAATGGAAGTTTCCATGAAACATTCTAAAGGCGTTGTAGCTGCTTGATGAGAGTGAGAGGCAGTTGTTTTGCCTAAGCCTTGATGACAATTTTTGTGATGGGTCTCGTAGCCACTGTTGAGTGAGAGGCATTTTTTTTCCTAGGCATGTTTTGGAAACCTTGTAATGGGTATTGTAGCCACTCTTGAGTGAGAGGAATTGTTTTTCCTAGGTCTGTTTTGACAACATTGTAATGGGTTTATAACCACTATTGAGTGAGAGGCATTAATTTTGCCTAAGGCATGTCTTGACAATCATTATAAACGTATCCACGAGTGTTTCATAAACTCTTGGAAAGTATGGTATTGCTTTGAAAAGTTGTAATCCATGTATTGTGAGCTACATATTTTCATTGATGCAAGTGTCGACATAAACATCCTCATTCCGAAGTACAAAGGTGAAGGAGAAGAAGGGTGTGGCCTTTCAGAGACATTTGTTATACAAATCAAGGAATCAACTACAGATTTTGATTGATGCAAGTGTTGGCATCGACATCCTCATTCCAAAGTACAAAGGTGAAGGAGAAGAAGGGTGCGGCCTTTCAAAGACATTTGTTATGCAGATCAAGGAATCGACTGCAGATTTGCATTGGTGCAAGTGTTGGCATGGACATCCTCATTCCAAAGTACAAAGGTGAAAGATAAGAAGGGTGTGGCCTTTCAATTTTTTTTTTTATGCATATCAAGGAGTGGGGAAGTGCATCGTAGAGTGTAAGACTCTTCCTAGGAGCTGGTTGCGGACATTCAAGTTTTCTGTCCATACTTTTGGAGGACCAAAAGTGATTTTGTGGGGAGGTATGATCCAAAAGGATCTTGCTCTGAATTTATGAGTGGAATGAAATGAAACACAAATCTATAACATTAACACAAATATATAGAGAAAAATAACAGATATACAGTGAAACTTAACTTCTATTCAATAAAGAAATCTGTTGAAACTGTAAAATTACAGAGTGAATGACTTGCTAGAATGGTGGCATCTTATCTCTGAGAAGAGATGTGATGGCTATGCTCATTCACAAGAAGATGATGATGTTTACAATGAGGCTCTATAGGTATTTTTAACATAAATAAAATCCAAAACCCTAACCCTGGAAGATGAAACACCAAAAGGTTTGCGGGCCTCGATGGGGGTAGTTAGTACATCAACTTCCCAAGGGCGTAACTTTTGCATATGATATTTGTTTGGGGCACACGATAGCTCGTTTGAAAGGTATACCCGAGGAATACACATTTTTCCATCACACTTTGGCTAAAACATATGGTGTGACTGTGGCGGGCCCAAAAAACATTATTTAGGGCCTCAAAATGGCCCCAAAAGTTTAGGACCCGAAAAGCTGTGGAAAAACTGCCAAGGTGGAAAACCTTGTTTTGAGCCAGCCAATGAAATAGGTGGGTGACCATCGATTTCTCCCTAGATCAATCCTCCTCCATTAGGAAGCAATGGTCTCCATTGCGTGAAGTCCCCGGGGAATTTTTTGTTGAATCTGAACCTTGGTGAGCTGCTTGCCTTGCTGAATAAGTTGTCTTGCTTAGCTTGTTGAAATTTGTTATGAACTTATTGTTGGAGGGGTTGGATCTGTTTAACCAATCTAGCTACATGATCTGCTAGAGTGTGGGAGGGATCTATCAATGAAGAAGTAGCATGAAGAACATGAAGGGATTTATCATAACTTGGTTTGACTGGGTAGTGAAGAGGCACCCCCGTAGGTGCAGTAGAAATATATTGGTGCTCTTCTACAATCTTATTGATCTGATTCTGATTGATAGAAGGGTCTTGGGTCGAGGCTAAAATGGTTGCAGTGTCTTTCTCTTATGACCAAGTTATGAAGAGGATAAACTTTACGGTATGAGAGCTTACTTTGCAGCACTATTTTGTCGGTATAATAGTCAGAAATACCTCTGGTATACTGTAGGGATGACCCCCCAGAGTAACAATGATGCTACAGGGTCAAGACTCATAAACATCATGGCTCCTCCACATATATGGTTGTCCTAACAGAACGTAACAAACTTCCAGCGGGGAAACATCACACAATACCTCATCCTTGAAGGGCTTGATGCCATATGACAAGCGACACTGTTGGTTGACACAAAGATCTCATCCCTCGCGGAAGCATCCAATGTTGTATGGATGTGGGTGTGGTGTTGTCGGAAAATCCAATTGCTTGACGACCTTTGTTGAGATGAGGTTCTTCTGGCTTCTCTTATCAACAATAAAATGCAATGGGGTCCCCTTCACCCACATCTGTGAATGGAAAAGGCGCTCCCCCTCCTTAGGATCCTCTAGTTATTCTGGTTGGATTGTTTCGGTCATGACAGTAGCAGTGGGTTCTGCATCAATTATCCATATCCTTTTATTATTGTCTGAATTGTAGTCCGAGTCGGGGCTCAGCTCTATTTCTTTGAGCTCAGCCACCAATGACGATTTTGAGTGACATTCATCGGTGTTGTGCCAAGGGATTTTGTGGAAGTCACACCACTTCACAATGTCCTTCTTCGTCTTCAAGTTAACCTTCTTTTCCTGTGGCTTGGAATGGTTGTCTTGAGGTTGATTGTTTTGTGATTTAGGACTGCCTTGACCATACTTTGGTTGTTGTAGATTTGCAGACCCAAATTTTTGCTTGTTCAGTTGCTTAATTTTTTGCTCGATTTTGAAAACATATTTATAAGCGACTCCCATTGATGAGATGTCCAATAACTCCATTTTGGTTTGGATGTAACTATGTAGAGCCCCATGGTATTTCAGAACTAGATGTCGCTAAGAGTCTTTGATACCCAGTGTGGTGCACAAGGTATGGAAGTTATTTGTGAACTCCAACACTGTTTGGTCCCACTTTTGATGCAACGTGGTCCATCTCATGTAATAGTCATCATAGTTTCCCACAGGGTAATATTTCTCCTTGACTGCATCCATAAAAAATCCCAAGTGGGATCGGTCCCAAATATTCCAGACTCCTCTATGGAATTTTTCTCCCAGTAAGTTTCTCACCAATGTTTGACATGGGGGAGAGCCGTAAGGAGCACAAAGGTGATATTTTCTCTGTCGAAAAAATTGTGAACATAGAAATAACCTTCTAGCAAATTTAACCATTTTTCCAAAGCATCCACATCTATTTGACCTTCAAATATGGTAATAGAAAGATTAACTTATAGCTTGAATGGCATAGCATCTCCAAAGCAACTACTTGATGAAGATGTCCCTATTATTGTTAGCAATCGTTGAAGGATTTGGGAAAAATCTCCAACATCTCGTTCCTCTGTTGCACGAGGGATTTTGTGAGCAATGATTTGATGGGATCTTCTGCTCCCTCATTCCTCTTCTCTTCCCCCATGGGCAGCTTCTTGGGCTAGCGAGAGTGGTCGTCCTCAAGAGAAACTAAGTCGAGACCCAACTCTCTGTACCCTAACCTCGTCAGGGACATGCACTAAGAAACAAAAAGGAGTAGCATGCTCTGATACCACTGATCCAGATTTATGAGAGAAACAAAATGAAACACAGATCTATAACATTAACATAGATATATAGAGAAAAACAACAAAGATACAATGAAACTTAGCTTCTATTCAATAAATAAATCTGCTGAAACTGTAAAATTACAAAGTGAATGACTCGCTAGAATTGTGGCAACTTATCTCTGCGAAGAGGTGTGATAGCTATGCTAATTTGCAAGAACATGAGGATGTTTAAAATGAGGCTCTAGAGGCCTTTTTAACATAAAGAAAATCCAAAATCCTAACCCTGGAATAAGAAACGCCAAAAGGTTTGCGGGCCCCGATGGGGGTAGTTGGTATGTCAACTTCCCAAGGGCGTAACTTTTGCATACGATCTCTGTTTGGGGAACACAATAGCTCATTTGAAAGGTCTATCCGAGGACTACACATTTTTCCATCATACTCTAGATAAAGTTAACAAGGTGAATGTGGTGGGCCCAAAAAACATTTTTTAGGGCCTCAAAAGAACCCCAAAAGTTTAGGACCCGAAAAGCTGTAGAAAAACTACCAAGGTGGAAACCCTTGTTTTGAGCCAGTGGAATAGGTGGGTGGCCATATATTTCCACCTAGATAATATCTCCACACAAGGAGTTATTATTTTTCACACCATGGAGAAGATCATTAAAATATGGAAAAAAATAATTAATGCTCATGAATGAATTGTTTAAATTGTAAAAATGATTAATACTTGAAATGAGTATGAGAAACTCATGTATTAGTCATGCATATTGGAAAAATGATTAATGATTGAAGTGAGTTTGAGAATCTCACGTATTATTTGTTTAATTGTAAAAATAATAGATTCATTTTGTGAGA
>ML785499.1:391279-415750 GCA_009831015.1 Picea engelmannii | reverse complement strand
ATGATGATTTTTGAGGTACATTACATATGGTATCAGAGCAAAGTTACAACACTGGGCCTGAACAGGGCCACATTAATTGCTTAGTATATATTCTGATTTATGAAAAAACTAATAAATCTTGTGGATTACAAACATAAATCTTTTCTATTTTGTGTTGAATAATGGCAAGCCAAGAAGGTGCAGAAATCAGGGTGGAAGAGAATCCACATCAAGGACCTCCTGAAGGTCTGAGACAAAACAGTGATGGAAGCTCACCCATGGAGGTGTTGGACACAATGAGGAACCTTATTGTTGAACTACAGGTTTTTAAAGCCGACAATGAAAAATTGAAGAAGGAACAATAGGAACAACAAGAGATAAATGAAGTCCTGCTACGTAGTATAGTAACCAAGAAAAGCCCAAAAGATGATAACCCTGAGGAAGAGGTCAGCAAAAGGGCCTCCAAGAATTATGGTGAGAAAACAGAAAAAGGAGACAGTTCATCTGAAGGGACACCTTCAACTGAAGACAAAACCATACCAGACAGAAAAAGAAAACAAATAGACCACATTGAAGGAGACTTTAAAAAGATTAAACCAACTACTTTTGATGGTGAATCCAGGACAGGAGAAGAAGTTGAGGCATGGCTGTTGGACATCAAAAAATACTTCCAAATCTACAACTATTCCAGTAACATGAAAGTGAGAATGGCCATCTACAATTTGAAGGGGAAGGCCAACATTTGGTGGCATGACCTGAAATTGGCCAAGGGACTAAAGGATAAATAGTTGGAATGGTTCGACTTTAAGAAATTTTTAAGAAACAATACCTTTCTGAAAGCTATTATGAAAGGAAGATGAAATAATTCTATGAGTTACGACTCAGAAAAATGACGATGGAGGACCTTATAAATAAATTTCTGGAACTACTAAGGTTCGTACCATACATTCGGGAGGATATGGTAAAAATCCAACGATTCTTAAGTTGTTTAGCACAGTCCTACAGGGACAGAATTGAGTTTGACAACCCCAAATCCTTGAGTGAGGCATTCAGGAAGGCATGAATGTGCTATAACTAGTATAAACAACGGGTAGAGTTTCCCAAGACTTGGAAGGATAAGAAACAATATGGAATGCACCAGCGGAAGAAGGGATACCAGCCAGCTCCTTATCAGAATGCAACTAAAAGTTTCCCAAGGAAGGATTTTCACTCCAATCATCCGAACACGCAAGGTAGCGATAAACCAGTAAACCTAGGAATGAAGAAGTTTGGGAACAACGCCCGCGAGCCATTAAAGTGTTGGGAGTGTGGAGAGCCTCATATAAGGAGGAACTGCCCACGTTTAATTACAGCGAATAGAACTATTGTTCACAATTTACAGGAAGCCTCGACAGTGGGAGACATGGGCAGAAGTTTGCATCAGATAAATGCAGCCATAGATGGTTGACAAGTAGACCACCAGTCCTCAGTGGTAGAAATCGAAGGTAAAATCCATGACACTTGAATTTCCATTTTAATTGACCCTGGATCTACGTTAAGTTATATTACTCCTGATGTAGTAGAGTTGAATAAACTTAAGAAACAAAAGCACGAAAAATCTTGGCTTGTATAACTAGCAATAGGTACTAAAAGAAAAGTAGATAACTTTATTTTTGATCTTGAGTTCAGCTCAGATGGTCAAAAGATAAGAACCAATCTAAACATCCTACCACTAGGATCTTATGATATGATTATCGATATGGATTGGTTGGAACAACACAAAGCAATACTAGACTTTTATACAAAGATACTTAGCTATAAAGATAATTTTGGCATTGTTAGAACAACCCAAGGTATACCAAAACCTGTGTTAGTCAGACAAGTTTCAGCGATGCAATTCAATAAATGTATTAGAAAGGGATGTCAAGTTTACGCCATCCAAGTGACGAATCTATTAGAAACAGAAGATAAGCCCAAGTTAGAAGACTTTGCTTTCCTACGGGAATTTAGAGACGTGTTTGTTGATGAGATACCAGAATTACCTCCTAGGAGAGAAATAGATTTCTCTATAGACTTACTACCTGGATCAGCCCTATCTCAAAATCACCCTACTGAATGAGCCTACCAGAACTGACAGAATTAAAAATACAATTATAGGAATTGTTGGATAAAGAGTATATCAGACCAAGTGTCTCACCATGGGGTGCACCAGTCCTCTTTGTGAAAAAGAAATACGGTACTCTAAGACTTTGTATCAATTATAGACAACTAAACAAAGTGACCATTAAGAACAAATACCCCTTACTCAGGATAAATGATTTGTTCGATAAAGTTGGTGGGGCCAAGATTTTCTCAAAATTGGATTTACGATCTGGTTATCATCAAGTTAGGATAAAGGACTAGGACATAAAAAAAACAACTTTTCGTACAAGATACAGACACTAAGAGTTTGTAGTCATACCTTTCGGACTCACTAATGTACTAGCCACATTTATGTGCTTGATGAACAACATTTTCAGCCAATACTTACACAAATTCGTAGTAGTATTTATCGACGATATTCTGGTCTATTCTAAAATGGAGGAGGAACATGATGAACACTTATGAATAGTTCTGCAAACACTAAGGAAACACAAACTATACACAAAATTCGACAAATGTGATTTTATAAAAAAGAAATACAATATTTAGGACATGTCATTTCCTCGGAAGGTATTTCCATAGACCCGGAAAAGATAAAACCCATCATGGAATGGCCAGTGCCTAAGGATGTGGAAGATATCCGGTCATTCATGGGAATCACCGGATATTATTGTAGAATTATAGAAGGGTTCTCCAAGATAGCCTACCCTATCACGCCATTACAAAAGAAAGGGACCAAGTTTAACTGGTCACAAAAGTGTCAAGACAATTTTAACAAGCTAAAAGAATTATTGACATCGGTGCCCATCTTGAAGGTAGCAGACCCAGATAAAAACTTCACAGTATGCGTTGATGCAAGTAAAGAGGGATTAGGTGGTGTTCTAACTTCGAAAGGGCACACGATTTGTTATGAGTCCCGAAAATTAAAGTAACACAAGCAAAATTATGTGACTCATGATTTAGAATTGGCAGCAGTAATACATGCCTTAAAAATGTGGCGACACTATATAATGGGCAGAAAATTCTTTCTATTGACGGATAATAGCGGGGTGACATATCTGTTTAACCAACCATACCTTAATGCAAGACAATCAAGGTGGATAGCCTTCTTGAGCAAATTTACTTCGAAATCAGACATATCAAGGGTAAGGAAAATAAAGTAGCAGATGCTTTAAGCCGCAGAATCCATGGGTTATTTGAGATAAATATCAGTAGAGCAGAAAGTGATATGGAACAAAGAATAAGAATGGCAGGTGTTAACAATGGAAATTACACTAAGATGATGGCAGAATTGAAAAATAGTGTCACAAACTCAGATGAACCGGATATAAGTATCGACAAGGAGGGACTATTAAGATTTAAAAACAGACTTTACATACAAGATTCAGTAGAGATAAAATTAACTATTTTAGACGAAGTACATAAGAAACCGTATTCTGGCCATCCAGGTTACCAGAAAACAATAACAGCACTCAGAAAACCGTTTTACTGGCGTAATATGAAGGGTGAAATAACAGAGTACTTGTCTAGGTGCCAAGATTTACAGTAAGGCCAAACACCAGCATCCATCCGGCCTATTACAACCATTACCAGTACCAAAATGGAAATGGGAGACCATCTCACTGGACTTTATCACAGGTTTTCCTAAAACTCATAAATAGAATGATTCTATCATGGTTGCAATCGATAAACTTAGTAAGTCTGCACATTTTATTCCTGTAAAGTCTACTTTTAAAGCTATTAATATTGCCAAAATATTCATGAAAGAAATTTTTATACTGCATGGTATTCCTAAAATGGAGATTTCAGATAGAGACGTAAAA
Organism: Picea engelmannii; assembly: GCA_009831015.1. NCBI lineage: Eukaryota > Viridiplantae > Streptophyta > Pinopsida > Pinales > Pinaceae > Picea > Picea engelmannii. The sequence continues at coordinate 411,827 of ML785499.1, read as the reverse complement.
TTCACATCCGCTTTTTGGAAGGGATTGTTTGCAGGGGTAAATACTAATTTGAATTTCAGTATGAGTTATCATCCACAAACGGATGGACAGACCGAAAGGACAAATCAAATCATAGAGGATATGCTCCGCATGTATGTAAGAAAAAAACCGAACAAGTGGGAAGACTACCTACACTTGGTAGAATTTGCATATAACAATGGGTACCAAACTTCGGCTAAGTTGAGCCCTTTCAAAATACTGTATGACAGAAAGTGTACAACTCCAATTAGTTGGGATAACCCAACTGACAGACTCATGGTTGGACCAGAGAGAAATAGCACTTCGGAACAGAGTCATCACTCAGGTAAAGGTGCAATGCAAGCACTTTAGTCCCGAGGAGGCCACTTGGGAATTGGAGGGAGATTTGCGGAAATCTCATCCAATCCTATTCCAGGAAAGGAACTAACACTGAGGAAAGTGTTTTACTGAAGGGGGAAAGGATGTGACATCCCCCAAAAGTAAAATATTTTTTATTTTTGAAATAGGCTGGAAATTTATTTCCATTTTTGGTAAATTCAAATCTGGATTTTTTTTTCCATTTATGGAAATTTCGAATTTCAAATTTAATAATTGTATTTAATTATTGTGACTGTTGGGAAGTGATCTGTTTGGACTCAACTAACTATTTGACTATGAGACTTGTATCACAACAAAATATTTATATATTAATTGGAGGAGGACAAATGGAACAACCATGTTAAAATTAGCTGACCATGACTCCATGAGTGGGGGAACATGTTGGAACTGCCTCTAGGCTGATTATGAGAAGTGGAAAATCAGATATTTGGCCACTGGAAGCCCCTTAAAATCAAGGATTAAGAGAGCTGTGAAAATCCCCAAAGGAGGGAAAAGACCCGGGCAAAGAATTGATAAATAACATATGTGAGGAGGTAGGACGTTGTGAAGTATGTTGGGGAAAGGATGTTTGAAATCTCTTTCTATTATGAACACTGCGGATTGAGTGTGAGGCAAGAGGAGTTTGTTGAAACCAAATTGTCTTGTTGTTACGAACACTGTTGAGTATGTGTGAGGCAAGAGGATAACTGTTGGAATTGAAGGACATTGTCGAGGAGGAATTTCCAAGTTCTCCCTCATTGATTCATGGTCAGGCTAGGGGTGAATTGGGCAAGTGACTTTGGCTTCCCTGTTCTACAATTGGGAGGAACGTGGTTGTTCCATTTTTCTTCCCACGGATTGGATTCAGATAAGTTGATCTACCCCTCTCTATTATGAATGACTATGTTTTTATTTCGATGTCTTATTAAATCCGAACTGGAATGATGTCCACTCTCTGTCTGAATGATTTTTGTGATGCATTGTATTGATTAAATTGGAACTGTAACGTTTTCCATTTTTGGTTTTTTATGGGGAATATATGTGAAGAACATATGTAATTATAGTTCTATGGAAAAGGGAGATTAATGACAATGAGGCAGATCCTCTCTGTAGATAAACCCCCGAGGAACCAAACTTAGATCCCTCGGAACATCTCTATTAATGACCAATCTTTGATGGAATGATATTCTTAACCATGTATTTACATAGATGCATAGATCTAGTATGGTTGAAATTTAATGCATTGATTAAAAGAGACTCTAAGTGGATATTATAGAATTTTTCCCTTACAAAAAACCTTTATCTTTTTGTATCCTTCTGTGCGTATAAAATTCTTAAGTCTTTATGCTTTCAGAATTCGGGGATTGTTGTGTGTTGTGATTTGACTCTTGAAACCTCGAAACCATGAAACCAAAATACCGAGGTGTTGGTTCCACACCCTTTCACCTTTCAAAATTCAGGAATTGGTGTGTGATGTGGTTTGACATTTGAAACCCCGAAACCCTGAAACCCCAAAACCCAAAATCCCGAAGTGTTGGTTCCACACCCTTTCACCTTTCGGAATTCGAGAATTGTTTTGTGTTGTGGTTTGATTTTTGAAACCCCAAAAACCTAAAATCCTGAGGTGTTGGTTCCACACCCTTTCACCTTTCGGAATTCTGGAATTGTTGTGTGTTGTGGTTCAACATTTGAAACCCCGAAATCCCAAATCCCGAAATCCCGACATGTTACTTCCACATTCTTTTCTTTTCACAATTTCGGTAATTGTTGTGTTATGTTGTTTGACATTTGAAAACCCGAAATCCCGAAATGTTAGTGCCTTCCTTTTCGTAATTTAGGAATTGTGGTATGTTGGATGTTTAGCTATGAAAACCATGAAACCCTAAACACCAAAACCCCGAAGTGTGGGTCTCACCTTTTCCATTCTTGCATTTTGGAAATTTGTGTATGTCAAGGTTTGGACACTAGAACTCGCAAAGTTCTGAATCTTGAAATCCCGAAGTGTGGGACTCACCTTCCCTTTTTCCGCATTTCAGAGGTTTGTATATGTGGTTGTTTGGGCACTTGCACTCGCGAAATCTTGAACTCCGAATTCCCAAAGTACTAATCACCTTTCGCCATTTCGGGAGTTGTAGTGTGTTGATGATTGACTTTTTTGTTCACGAAAACCCAAACCCCGAAACCCCGAAGTACTCAGCATCTTGTCGTAATTTCGGGAAATGTTGTGTGTTGATGTCCAGCTCTTGTACTTGCAAAACCCCGAACCCTGAAACCTCGAAATGATGGCCCACAGTCGTTCTGTATTTCGGATTTTGACAAACAATAGGGTCCTTTGTTTTGTTCGAAACTTGTGGTCACCGAAACTCGATTGACCTTTGTTTTCTTCACAAAGCTGTAGGAACTTAGAAGAAACTTATTGTTATGGGAACAACTCTATTAATGTAATGAATGGACTGGTAAAAGAACATTGGAGAATCTTCATCCCGGATAAGGGTGTGGGAGTAACAGACTGTATTACAAGTCGATTGTATTGTAGACATAGGGTAATATTTTTATGTAGGGTTTTGGTCATAAAAACCCCAAAGTTGCTTGTATTGTTAAGACCGTGGTAGAGTTATAGGTACTAGTAGATAACATAGTAATTATAACTTTCAGGATCTTAATTAAACATTGAAGTGATGAGTAGATACTCATTATATCGTCAATTAGAAAACTTAAGTTGAATGGTAAGGAAAGACGATGAAAATAAGGACTCTAACAAACCCTCAGACTCAAGACTTCTAATAGAAAGCTTACTTGCTTGAGATCCCGAAACTTTTCAAGGATAAATGTACAAATAATTTTATTTTTTTTATGATGATTTTTGAGGTACATTACAATCCCCCAAAATGAATATCCTTGACGATACATTTCCAACGAGCTATCATTCACACCAAACAAATATTGTACGCCAAAGTTTATTCCCTGGGAAGTTGATACACCAAACTACCCAAAACGGGGTCCACAAAACTGTTGGCTTTTCATCTTTCAGGGTTAAGGTTTTGGATTTTATTTATGTTAAAAATTCCTTGGAGCCTAATTGTAACAATCATATTCTTGCAAATGTGAGTATCCATCACATCTCTTCTCATAGATAAGCTACCACCATTCTAGCAAGTCTTTCACTATGTATTTCTACAGTTTTTCATATTTTTCTCATTAATAGAAACTGTGTATTACTGTATATATGTGTCTCTTGTTATATTTTTGGTACATATATGTTATATTATTGTCTCTCTTCCAATATCTCTGTATATTTTTGTGTTACATCTCCGCTCTCAATTCGTACTGAAAATAATCTGGATCAGTGGTATCAAAGCGGGTTGCTCATGATCGTTTTTTCATGCATGTCTCCGATGAGGTCTGAGTATAGAAAGTTGGGTCTCGAGCTTGTCTCTCTTGAGGAAAATATCTCTCACACGCCCAAGAAACCGTCCATGGTGGAAGAAAATAAAAACGAAAAAGAAGACAATTCTATTAATATGTTGCTTGAGCAAACTCTCACGCAACAGAGGGATGAAATGATGGATAATTTTTCTCACATACTTCAACGCTTGTTGATAAAAATTAACGTGTCTTCATCAAGCGACTACTTTGGAGGAACCTCACCTTTCAACGTACAATTTAATTTTGATATTACCGTATTTGAAGGACATATAGATGTAGATCCTTATAAAAATGTTTAAATCTGCTAGAAGGTTATTTCTTTGTTCACAATTTTTTCGACAGGGAAAAGATCACCTTCACACTCCTTAAAGCTCCCCCATGTCAAATATTGGTGGGAAACTTAATGGGAGAAAATTTCCACAGAGGATTCTGGAATATCTGGGGACAAGCTCACTTGGAAGTTTTTTGTGGATGCGGTCAAGGAACAATATTACCCTATTGGCAACTATGACAACCGGTGCATGAGATGGACCACACTGTGACAAGAGAGGGTCCAAGCAGTGCTGGAGTTCTTCAATACCTTCCATACCTTATGCACCAAGTTATGTATCAAAGACTCCGAGCGACATTTGGTTTTGAAATACTGATCCAGGTGGATATCGGTGGCTACCCACCTTTTCCAACTATCTCAAAACAATTTTCTGGCAATTTTGGTAATTTACTATTTTTAGTAGTTTTTAACTTCCGGGGCCATTTTGAGGGCCTAAATGAAGGTTTTTTGGGATCGAGATTTTCAATAACAGCCAAAGGCTCAGATTGAGCCCCCAAAATGAATATCCTCGACGATACCTTTCCAACAAGATATTGTGCGCCCCAAACAAAGATTGTATGCCAAAGTTATGGCCCCGAGAAGTTGATACACCAAACTACCCAAAACGAGGTCCACAAAACTGTTGGCTTTTCATCTTCCAGGGTTAGGGTTTTTAATTTTCTTTATGATAAAAAGGTCTTTGGAGCCTTATTGTAAAACAAATATGAGTTGCAGACACATCTCTTCTCAGAGATAAGTTGCCACCATTCTAGCGAGTCTTTCACTCTGTATTTTTACAGTCTTTGTACATTTTTTCTCATTAATAGAAAATTGTGTATTATTGTATCTCTTTGTTTATGGTTTCATATCTGGTACAATTTTGTTATATTATTGGATATCCTATATGTCTCTGTACATTTATTTATTATATCTCTGCTCTCATTTCATGCTGAAAATAATCTGGATCAATGGTATCAGAGCAGACTGCTCTTGATCGTTTTTCAGTGCATGTCCTCGATGAGGTATGAGTATATAAAGTTGGGTCTTGAGCTTGTCTCTCTTCAGGAAAATCTCTCTCGCACATCCAAGAAATCCTCCATGGTAGAAGAAAAGAAAAACGAAAGAGCAGACGATTCTATTAATCTATTGCTTGAGAAAGCTCTCACATGATAGAGGGATGAAATGATGGAGAAATTTTCCCACATCCTTCAACACCTGTTTATAATAACAGGAGAATATTCATCAAGCGGGCACTTTGGAGGCACCTTGCCTTTCATGGTACAAGTTAATTTTGATATTACCATACATGAAGGACAGATAGATGCAGATACCCTAGAAAAATGGTTAAATCTGCTAGAAGGTTATTTCTTTGTTCATAATTTCTCCGAAAGGGAAAATATCACCTTCGCACTCCTTAAGGATCTCCCCAATGTCAAACATTGGTGGGAAAATTATTGGGAGAAAAGTTCCATAGAGGATTTTATTCTGGAATATATGCGGTCGATCCCACTTGGGATTTTTTTGTGGATGCAGTAAAGGAACAATATTACCTTGTTGACAACTATGAGGACTAGTACATGAGATGGACCACACTGTAGAAAGAGAGGGGCCAAGTAGTTCTGGAGTTCACCAATACCTTCCATACCTTGTGCACCAAGATGGCTATCAATGAATCCAAACGACATTTGGTTCTGAAATACTGTGGGGCTCTACCAAGATACATCCAAACTAAAATGGATTTTTTGGACATCTCATCACTCGGTGTTGCTTATTGATATGTTGTTAAAATTGAGCAGAAATTTCAGCACGAGAAAAAATGAGAGTTTGATTCTACAAATCTTCAACAACCAAAGTATGATAAAGACAACCCTAATAAATAGTCTCACAAAAACCAGTCCAAGACATAGGAAAAGAAGGGTCATAGAAAGACAAAGAAGGACACCGAAAAATGGTGTTATTTCCACAAAATCCCCTGGCACAACACTGATGAATGTCTCTCAAAACAATCATTGGTGGTCGAGATCAAAGACAAGGACTTGAACCCTAATTCAGAATCTGATTAAGAAAATATTGATAGAAGATAGATCATCGATGCAGACTCCACTGCTATTGTTGTGACCGCAACAATTCAACTAGAAGAACCTACAGATTTTGAAGAGGGGGAGTGCCTTTTTCATTCACAGATGTGGGTGAAGGGGACCCCACTGCATTTTATTGTTCATAGCGGAAGCTAGAAGAACCTCATATCTACAAATGTCATCAAACAACTGGGATTTTTGACAACACCACACCGACAACCATACAACATTTGGTGGCTTCACTAGGGACAAGATCTTCATGTCATCCAACAATGTCAATTTCCATACGACATCCAACCCTTCAAAGATGATGTATTATGTGATGTTTCCTCGTTGTATTTTTGTGATGTTTCTCCTTTGGATTTTTGTGATGTTCTCTTGGGTAAACCATATATGTGGAAGCATCATGCTATATATGAGTCTCAACCTCGTAGTGTCATTATTACTCGAGGGGGTCATCTCTACAAGATACCAGAGGTAGTTCCAACTATTGTCCCACCTAAACAATGCTGCAAAGTAGCATCTCACACTAGAAAATTCATCTTCTACACAATCTATTCAAAAGGTGAACAAAAGGACATTGAAACCACTACAGCCTCGACCCAAGTACCTTCTATCCAACAAAAGTAGGAAAAAAATATTGCAACAAAATGTAAAGATTCCTTCTCCACACAGGCATATCATGTGGCAAGACTGGTTAAAAAGGTCCAATCCTTCCAACCACGGGTTGGTGACAACCTTCAACAAGCTAAGCAGTGCAACTTCTCCAACAAGGCAAGCAGTTCATCAAGATGCAGATTCAACAAACGATTTTCCCTCTCCCCCGAGCACTCAAAGAAATGGATACCATTTATTCCTAAGGATATAGGATTGATCCAATTGGATATCGGTGGCCAACCACCTTTTCTAACTGGCTCAAAATAGTTTTCTGGCAATTTTGGTAATTTACTATTTTTAGCAGTTTTTAACTTATGGGGCCATTTTGAGGGCCTAAATGAATGTTTTCCGGAATATATCTTCTCAATTATAGTCAAAGGCTTTGATTGAGCCCCCAAAATTAATATCCTTGATGATACCTTTGCAATGATCTATCATGCACCCCAAATGGAGATCATATTCCAAAGTTACGCCCCCGAGAAATTGATACACCAAACTACCCAAAACGAGGTCCATAAAATTGTTGGCTTTTCATCTTCTGGGGTTAGGGTTTTTTATTTTATTTATGATAAAAAGGCCTTTGGAGCCTCATTGTAAAATCATCTTCTTGCGAATATGAGTGGCATACACATCTCTTCTTAGAGAATAACTGCCACCATTCTAGTGAGTCTTTCACTCTATATTTTTGCAGTCTTTGTACATTTTTTCTCATTAATATAAAATTGTGTATTACTGTATCTCTTTGTTTATGGTTTCATATTTGGTACATTTATGTTATATTATTGGATATCCGAGATATCTCTGTACATTTCTTTATTATATCTCCTCTCTCATTTCATGCCAAAAATAATCCATATCAAATACCTTGGGGCTCTACACAAATACATCCAAACTGAGATGGATTTTTTGCACATCTCATCACTGGGTGATGCTTATCGATATGTTATTAAAATCAAGCAGATATTTAAGAACCAAAACAAATGGAAGTTTGTTTCTAAAAATCCACAACAACCAAAGTATGATCAATATGGCCCTAATAAACAACCTCCCAAAAACCATTCGAAGCCATAGGAAAAGAAGGGTCACGGAAAGATGAAGAAGGACACTAGAAAGTGGTGCAATTTCCACAATAGCCCCTATCACAACACTGACGAATGTCTCTCAAAAAATTCATTAGTGTTCGAGATCAAACACAAGGATCTGAACCTCGATTCATAGTCTGATTCAAAAAATAGTGGAAGAAGACAAATCATCGACACAAACCCCACTGCTATTGTCTTGAGCACAACAATTCAACCAGAAGAACTAGCAGATCCTGAAGAGGGTGAGTGCCTCTTCCATTCACATATGTGGGTGAAGGGGACCTCGTTGCATTTCATTGTTGATAGCGGAAGCCAGAAGAACCTCATATCAGTAGAGATTATAAAACATTTGGGATTGTCGACAACACAACACCCACAACCATACAACATCGAGTGGCTTTTCCATGGACAGGATCTCCGTGTCAGCCAACAATTTTTATTGTCATACAAAATCCATCCCTTCAAGGATGAGGTATTATGTGATGTTTCCCCAGTAGATGTCTGTGATGTTCTTTTGGGCCAGCCATGTATGTGGAAGCACCATGGTATTTATGAGTCTCAACCCCGTAGTGTCATTGTTACTCTGGAGGGTCATCTCTACAGGATACTAGAGGTAGTTACAATTACCATTCCACCTAAACAGTGTCGCAAGGTAGTATCTCATACTAAAAAATTCAAGGTCTTCACAGTCTGTTCAAAAGGTGAACATAAGAACACCGCAACCACTGCAGCCTAAATCCAAGCACCTTCTGTCCAGTAGATGCGGGTCGATAAGATTGAAGAAAAGCACAAGGATTCCTTCTTCACATAGTCATATCATGTATCCAAATTGGGTCAAAATTTCCAACCCTTCCATCCACAGGTTCGTGACAGCCTTCAACAAGCTAAGCAACACAACTTCTCTAGCGAGGAAAGTAGATCATCAAGATGCAGATTCAACAAACGCTTTTCCCTCTCCCCCAGGAACTCAAAACAATGGATACCATTACTTACTAAGGAGGGAGGATTGATCCATGTGGATATCGGTGTCCACCCACCTATTCCAACTGACTCAAAACAATTTTTTGGAAAATTGTTATTTTTAGTAGTTTTTCGGATCCTAAACTTTTGGGGCCATTTTAAGCGATTAAATGAAGGTTTTTATGGATCGAGCACCACAATGAAATCCAAAGGCTCTGATTGAGCCACCAAAATTAATCTCCTCAATGATACCTTTCCAACAAGCTATCGCGCGCCCCAAACGAAGATTGTATGCCAAAGCTACGCCCCCGAGAAGTTGATACACCAAACTACCCAAAATGAGGTCCACAAAATTGTTGGATTTTCATCTTCTGGGGTCAGGTTTTTGGATTTTATTTATGTTAAAAAGGACTTGTAGCTTCATTGTAAAAATCATCTTCTTGTGAATGCGATTAGCCATCACATCTCTTCTTAGAGATAAGCTCCCACCATTCTAACATGCCTTTCACTTTATATTTCTACAGTTTTGTACATTTCGCTCATTAATAGAAATTGTGTATTACTGTATATCTGTGTCTCTTGTTATATTTCCGATATATCTCTATTATATTTTTTTCTCTCTTGCAATATCTCTGTATATTTCTATGTTATATCTCTGCTCTCATTTCGTGCCGAAAATCATCCAGATCAAGATCTTAGTGCCCTCATAACGTTCTGATCATTGTGTATGGATCTAAAGGCCTTAATATGGTCAAATCGAGAAACCCAAACTTAGCTAAATGTTTTGTTTTTTTCCTTTCTTGAGTGAGAAAAAAAAAAGAGACCATTAAGTGTTAACTAGGAAGAGGTAAAACTAGAGTTAGAATTTTATAATAAACCCATATTCACAAATCATCCATACATGATAAATAAATAAAAATAAACATATATATGACAAGTATGGCCATTAAAAGTTAAAATATAAAAAGTAAGAAACAATGATATGTATACCAATGGAAAATATCGAATTGATTACACCATATAGGATTGGGATGAGCATGTGGGATCTCTTCTCCTTGGGAGGGTCCTTTGTTGTGCCTTGTAACATTCTCTTTCTCTAATTGAACATGAATTGTGAAAAAATATCTCAAGGGGAGAGATCAATGAAAAAACTTGGTTTTATGGGTGCAAGAGTGATATCTTGAGAATATAATTCTCCAAGAATCATTTGAACAACATAATAATGATTTTCCTTCTATACCTTGTATGATTACATATGGCCTTTATTTATAGGCTTTGATCAAGCTTAATAAAAATTGGTTTCAAGTGGGAAAGAGGTTCCACTTGTGTGTGTATTTCCATGTTTGAGTGGACATGTAACCACTTAGGGTACTAACCTTGAATTCTAAGGAGCTTGATACCTATTTGTACCTCAGTGTGAGAGTACTATTGGTGGGAGTTTTTATCATAAATGCATCAAATGTGGTTGAAACTTCATTTCTATTCAATTTGCATGGATTTCAAAGGAAAATATTCATAGACATATGAAAATCACACAAACCCCACATTCTTGAGTCACATAGATGACTAAAAATCCCACTTTACATAGTTTTTTTTATTTTCTATTGAGTACAACATATTAATTACATGAGTATGCACTTTGATGTATTGAATTGATGACCCTTCTAGTGATAGACTATATAGATTTGTGAGTGATTTTTAGGCGACAATAGATGGCCTCTGATGTGTGAGGTTAGGGGTGTTGAAAGATTAATTATTGAATGATTAATTTTAATTAATGAAAGATTAGTTGTTGAAAGATTAATTGTCATTGAAATGTTGAAAGATTGGTTGTCATTGATGTCAACACTTGAACAAGAAGTTAACAGGTTTCATGTCAAGGTAAAGTAGATGTAAACATAAGTTTACAAGTTTCATGTCATTTCCATGTCAAAGTAACTATAAACAAAAGTTAACAAGTTGCATGTGATTTTCATGCCATCATAATCAGTTGCATGTCAGTTTCATGTCATCATGAGATCCTCATTAAAACACAGAGAAGAGTCAATTGAAAAATAACTTCTAAGAATATAGGATGGAGATGTGTGGAAGTGAGAGGAAGTCAATGAAGTCCAATGAATGAAGAAGTTTGCATGAGCCGAGCATATAGAGAAGAAGTGACAGAGAAAGGTTCTTTCAGTAAATCTGTGGGGTTTAGGAGCAATAGTGCAGACATTCGTGGGATGCAGTGAGGAAAAGAGAGGACACCTGTGAGCAGACAGTGTATAGGAATGAAAACCTATGAGAAAAAAATGTTGAAGATTAGGGATATAAAACTCAAGTCAACTACAAGGTGAAGGTATGTCTTCCTATGTATGTTAGGGTGTGTATCTGAAGAAATCAGGAACATATATTTCTTAGAGATTTGTAAGAATTTGATTTGGAGAACTCTCTTATGAATCTTGGTATGAGATATGTGTGGTTGGAGTATTGATGATATATAGATATCAGTAGCAACATCCGAAATATCAAAAACAACAAAAAAAATAGGTTATCAGTGACAAGTAGTGGCAGATTGGTCTACATTTTTATTTCAAGATGGTTGGACGGGGCAAGGAAAGGGGTTTGTAGCCTCCTTCTGGTTGGAGCCAATAAATTAGGGAGTTGGAGCTTCTATCAGGTTGTAGCGTGTAAATAGGGGGTTGGAGCCTCCTTCCAGATGTATCTCAATAAATAGGAAGTTGGTGCTTCTAATGAGTGTACTCTTTGATAAGTAAGAAAAGTGTTATGTGGTTTTCTCTCTAATTTGGTTTCCATGTAAAATTCTAGTGTGTTGCGTTTATGTGTTGGTTATCCATTGAATTATGGTAGTGATGATATATTGAATGTTATTGAAGATTTTTTATTATGTTTAAAGAAATAAAAGCGATCATATTGATTCACCACCCCCCTCTCATTATTCCAACAATTGGTATTAGATCATCTCCTTAAGGAAGTAGTCTAACCACTGGAAGGAGATCATGGAATACGCTAATATTGGAGCACCAATGTTTGGCGGTCAGAACTATACCTTTTGAAATAAAATGATGAATACCTTTTTACAGGCACATGGATTTTATGTTTGGAAATCAATAGTATATGGGTATACAATACCAACCACTCCCCCAACAAACATAGATCGAAAGAAACTCAACGAAAATAACTCAAAAGATAAAGGTACCATTTTGAGTTGTCTAGTTGATTCAATATTTTTCAAGGTTATGCATTGTGATAGTACAAAGGATCTTTGGTAGAAACTCCAAAATATTTATGAAGGAGATGCCAAAGTTAAGATATCTAAGTTTCAAATATTTAGAGCTAAGTTTGAAAAATTGAAGATGAAGGAATATGAAGACATTGCAACCTACCTTCTACAAGTTGACAAAATAGTTAACATTATTAAAGGATTGGGAGTAGAATTTGATGAATAAATGGTTGTTCAAAAGGTATTAAGGTCTCTTCCTATGAGATTTGATCCTAAAATATAATCCCTATAAGAAAGAACAAATCTTGATACATTGAGCATGGACGGGCTACATGGAATATTTGCAGCCTGTGAAATGAGAATAGAATAAGAGAACCCAGTCATGAAGGAGGAAACTTTCAAGGAATCCAAGAAGACAAAGAAGAAGAACAAGAAAAATTCAAAATTAGGTTTCATATGTAGTGGTGATTAAAATGAAGATGAAGGGATGGCTAACTTTGTAAGGAAATTAAAGAAAGGAACCAAAAATTATAAAGGTATGCTTCTATTGAAATGTTTTAATTGGAGTGGTATTACTCATTTTGATTCTAAATGTCCTCATAATAATTAAGGAAATGATGAAGAAGAAGCATCTAAAGTGAAAATAAATATCAAAATGGAAACAAGAGAAGAAGCAAAAGGAAATTATTCAAGAAAAGTTTCTACTCAAAGGAGGGTAGTTCCTCATCATACCATGAGGATAATGACAGTGACAACGATTTAGAAAGAGTACTCTTTGTGGAAGTAGAAGATGATTCCTAAGAATAAGTTGAAGTCAATATCAGAGAAGAGATGATCAATGCATTAGAAGAAATTAGAAAGGAAAGAAATAAAAACAAGTCACTCAAGGAATAATTAAAAAAGAAAGAGGGGTCTCATAATTCCAACTCTGAGTAAATCAAGAAAATTATCACAAGTCTAAAAAATCAAATTGAAGAAGAAAAAATAATCGAGGAAGTACTTAGAAGTCGGTTAGAAGAAAACGCGAAAACAATCAGAAGATTGGAAGCAGAAATAGTCTCTTTAAGGAAAGATCTTCAGAAGAAATGTGTGCAGAAGAAGAGCACCAAAATATTGGATCAAATCATCAACAGTCAAAGAACATCCAATGAAAAATATGGAATAGGATACAATCAAGTACAGAATGAGAAGGGATCAAGGTCCAAGACAACATAACAAAGAAGTTATGTAGATATTTTAACAGATTTAGTCAAGAAGTAAAAATGAAATCCCCCAAAGAAGAAAATTCCAAAAATAAAGAAGACTCAAGAAGACGAATTCAGAAGGAGTGCATCATAAATAATATCATCTACTCTCAGGTATCAAATATTAGTTTATGGTCATTGGTTTAATTGTGATAATTTTGGACATAAAGTTGTAAACTACAGAGCCTATGCGAAGAATCAAAACAACTATATAGGGTACTTAAATAACAATTATCTAGGGAAATATTATGAAGCAGAGAATAGAAACTGAAACAATTTTGGTTCATTAAGAAATGAATTTGAATGCTACAAATGAAAAAAATTTGGACACATAGCGAAGAATTGCATATTGACTATTCCACCCAGGGAACCAAAGAATAATCAATAATCTCTTGCTCTACAATCCCAACACACAAAAATTGATTGGCATGTTGGCATTGGTTGTTCAAATCATATGACAGGTGACAAGAACAAGTTTCTAACTCTGTGGAAAAAAAGAGATGGATCAATTTCATTTGGAAACAATCATTCATCTAAAATTATAGGTAGAGGCAGAATTAAGATTGGAAGCAAAGATGCCATGGTAGAAAATTTTCTACTAGTAGAAGATATGAAACACAATCTCTTGAGTGTAAGTGAAATGTGCAATCAAGGACACACACTTCAATTCGACTCAGAGAAATGTGAAATTAGGAAAGAAGGATTAGGAAGGTTAGTGGAAACAACAATAAGGACTCTGAACAACATATATGTTTTGAATGAAATTGGAAAATAAAGTTGCTTTTTGGGAAATGAAAATGAAATTTTTCTCTGACACAAAAGAATGGGTCACAAAAACTTTGAGAATATTGTCAAAATAAATAGAAAGGAAGTAGTAAAAGAAATTCTTGAAATTTCAAAGCCAGTGAATACTCTATGTAAGCATTTTCTACAGGGAAAACATACCAAGACCAAGTTCAAATCAAAGGATTACTCAACGGAAAAACCATTGGATATTGTACATATTGATCTTTGTGGACCAACAAGAACAAAGGGATTGAATGGTGAACAATACTTCATGCTACGGATTGATGACTACACAAAAATGACTTCAATTTTATTTCTCAAGAACAACTCATAGGAATTCAAACACTTCAAGATATACAAAGAGATGGTTGAAATAGAGACAAATTTCAAAATCAAATTTTTTAGATCATACAATGGTGGAGAGTTTACATCGAAATAATTCATGGATTTTTTTGGAGACCATGGAATAAAAAGACAATTCTCAACAGTGAGGACACCTAAGAAAAACAAAGTAGATGAAAGAAAGAATAGAACAATACAGGAGATGGCCCGAGCCATGTTGAAATATTCCAAGTTGGGTGGCATATTTTGGGCACATATAGTACATACAATAGTTCATATCCTGAACAAAGGAATGCTAAGAAGTAATAACGATAAGGCTCATTATGAGCTATGGAAAGGAAGAATGGAAAATGTGAATCATTTTAGAGTATTTGGAAGCAAATGCTATATCAAAAGAGGAGAAGGAAGGATTGGAAAATTTGACTCCTGAGTTTCCAAAGGAATATTTGTCAAGTACTCAAGAAAAAAAGAAGCATACAAGTGTTTCAATATGAGACTCAACAAAATAGTGCAAAGAATCAATGTACATATTGAAAAGACAAGTGTATGAAATCCCAAAGAAGAAATCAAAGACTCAGTAGATCATGAAGGAGAAGAGGATTTGAAAGAAGAAGTAGAAGAAAAAGAATCATAATAAGAAGAGTAGCTAGAAACAGAGAAAGATGAATATTACCAACAAACATTTAGATATCTCCCAAAATGCCTAGCCAACAAATGCAGAAAAATCATCCATCAGAACAAATAATTGGGAATAAATATGCAAGAGTTGAAACCTGAAGAAAATTGTGCTCACCAGAACAAAGACATCTAGCATTGTTTTCCACAGTTGAACCCAACAATTTTGACGAAGTTGTAAGGTACCATATCTATTAAAATAGTTGAAAACACAAATATTGCAGAGAATAATAGCGGAACAACACAAAACAAAGTATATGAAACCACAACACTAAAATTATACCTTTATTGATAGGAAACAATGTTCACTTGTCTCTTCGAGGGGGAAACCTCTAGCAGAGAAGAGCTCTATTACAATAATTCTCAAGAAAAAACTTCTCATACCCTATACTCCTATTTATATTAAATCTATATATCCAAAAGAACAATCTAGAGGAAGATCCTTCTAGAAGCATAAGCTTCTATTAGGTCTTCTTACATTTCACTTTTTCTTCCTTATTGTTAGGCCTTATTAATATTATCCTTTATTACATGGAATTATATTATTCTACCTATGTGAGGGGTTAGGGAGGTTAGGTCCCTAACTTGTCGTCCCCCTTGAAGAACACCCTTGTCCTCAAGGCTTAAGATGAGGAAATTGTTGTAGAATGGTGGTCGGTTCCTAGTTGGTGTCTTATGTAGTTGTATATTTCCACTGGACTAACACTTCCTTGATGGTGCACTAACTAGACGATACTCTCGTTGGTCGAAGACTACTTGTGGCTGCAACCATATGGAACCTTCTTCATCCAACTCAGGGAGATTAGTTTTAGTTTTCCACTTAGTTCGAATCACCTTATTTAAGAAAGAGACATGAAAAACATGATGGATCTTTCACTGATTGGGTAGAGCTAACTGGTAGGCCACTGATCCCACTCGCTTGAGCATGGTATAATGACCATAAAATTTCGGAGCAAGTTTATGAAAGTGTTGAATTTTGAGTGAAGTCTTCTTATAAGGTTGTAGTCGAAGAAACACCCGGTCCCCTTCAGAAAATTGTCGTTTGAAATGACCTTGACCTACTTGTTACTTCATGTGATTCTAAGCCATGACCAAATTGACTTTGAGGGCATGAATAATAGCCTCTCAGAAATATTTTTTTCAACCTCCTGAACCTTTGAAAGCCCTAGCAAGTCTGAGAGAATCAATGGTGGTGTTTGGACATATACGGCTTCAAAAGAATTCATGTGGGT
Source organism: Picea engelmannii (assembly GCA_009831015.1). NCBI lineage: Eukaryota > Viridiplantae > Streptophyta > Pinopsida > Pinales > Pinaceae > Picea > Picea engelmannii. The sequence goes on along the minus strand of ML785499.1, from coordinate 395,437 downwards.
AGTTGTATGGTAAGATTTTTTGTACCACCATTTAGATAGGGCTAACCATTGAGCCTAACGATTTTTACTCTCAGATGAAAAACACCTAAAGTATGTTTCCAAACACTTGTTTACAAATTCAGTCTGGCCAACTGTCTGGGGATGATAGGCAATGCTGATATGGAATTGGGTGCCCTATAGCTTGAATAATTCTTTCCAAAAATTATTGGTGAAAGTGGGATCTCTGTCAGAGACAATAGAATTAGGCATGCCATGAATCTTGAATATATTATCCATGAATATTTGAGACACTTTGGATGTGATGAATGGGTCTTGAAGAGCACAAAAATGACCAAATTTGCAAAGACGATTGACGACCACCATGATGACTAAATTATTGCTCGATTTAGGTAAGACAACAATGAAATCCATATAAATATATCTCTAAATAGTCTCACGTGAGAAGGTGGATTCCAAGTCTGAGAAATCAGATAAGGATGGGGCGACTCCGACCTCAAAGGCCTACACTAGATCCGAGCACTTCATTGCTCTCTGTAGTTATGAAAAATTCATTTCTCTCCGCATAAAGGGAGGGAATACCGAAAGACCTTCGGCCCAACCAGACCCCTAGAGAAGGATCTGACAGACAAAATTTTCCATTGGCCCTGGATTCGAAATCTGAATTCAAACAAAATGTAGTCGTACGGGAACCTGCAGCTGGATCGTGGGAATCCTAAGCAGTTGGAGGGTGCCCAGAGCTTTGAATGTTTCTTCCTTGTTGCATTGAAAAACATCACATTCAAACACAAAGGTGCAGACATCTTGTTTCATACCATCCCATAAAAAAGAACTTTTGACATGTTCATAGGTTTTGGTAAACCCTGAATTCCCAACTATGGATGAAGCATGAAGTTAAGAAATCACCGTGGATTTAAGTTGTGTTTGCTTGCATAAATAAAAAAAAACCTTTGTATCGAAGATCTTCATTGTGCCAAGAGTACCCTGGAGATGATGGAAAATTGTGTTGCAATTGTTGGATCATGCTAGAAATTTTGGGATCTTGCAACCATTCCTGATGAATGACTTGGAGCCAATCTAGTACAATGAAGGAGAGGGAGAAAAGTGACCCGTCTTATTCATATTTCCTTGAAAGAGAGTTCACAACTACATTTTTTTTTCCCTTCTTGTAAATGATCTCATAATCATAGCCAAATATCTTGGTCACCCATAGCCAAATAGCCATCTTGCATGAGGAAGGACCTAATTCCTTTCCCGGAAGCATCACATTCCAATACGAACGTCTTTGGGAAGTATGGAAGTGATAGGATAGGGGTCGAGCACATAAAATATATCAAGGATTGGAAGGAGTGATATGCAACTAGATTCCATGTGAAAGAATTCTTTTAAAGGAGATAAGTGATCGAAGCTGCAAATTTTCCATAATTCCGAAAAAAATTCCAATAATATCCCATTAAAACCACGATATGATCTACCTGGACACCATCCTTGTTGACAATATGACTCAGGTATTCTACTTCTGAGGCTCCAAAGGCACATTTAGATTGCTTGAGGAAAAGTTGGTGCTTAGAGAGTAGATGGATAACTTGATTCACATGGGAGAGATGGGATGTCCAATTTTTACTATATATGAGAATATCATCAAAGAAAACTAAGACAAAATGACAGAGAAACAGATGAAAGACATGATTCATAAGAATTTGGAAAGTGGAGGGAGCGTTACACAAGACAAAGGGAATTACCAATAACTCATAGTGACCCTCATGAGTTTGAAATGCAGTCTTGGGAATTTATTCTTCTTTCATACGTATCTGGTGTTAGCCAAAACATAGATCGAGTTTGGTGAAGTACCGAGCACCACTAAATTCATCCAAGAGGTCATCAATGAGAGGAATGGATAATTTGTATTTGATTGTGAGTTTGTTGAGGCTTCAAAAATCAAGACACATGAGCCAAGTACCTTATTTATTGAGTACCATGACCATAAGGGAAGAATAGGCACTAGTACTAGGACAAATAACACCCATTTCTTGAAATTCATGAACAATTTCCTCAATTTCATTCTTATGGGAAAAGGGATGAATATAAGGGTGAACATTGGGAGAAAGACTGCCCAGTATGAGAGGGATGGAATGATCATGGACTCCACGTGAAGGGGGAATTTCTTTTGGAGTGGTAAAAACAACTGGGTGGCGGGAGAGGATAGATTGGAGGTCAGGATGCATAGAATGTGTCTCAACAACATGAATAGACTGGAGTTGGGAAATAATGTGAGAATGACCCTTTTTTGGGATATTTTACATGCGATGGGATTTAATGATATCAGGGGATCCTATTGTGATTCCTTGGAACTTGTATTGTTATCCCTCCTATTGGAATTGCATGGTTAAATCCTTAAAATCCATGAGAATGGGGCCGAGAGTGTGTAACCATTCTACACTCAGAACAATGTCACAACCACCCATGTCTATAGAAAACATATGGTATTTCAGGTGATACCAACCAATTTGGAGCCACACATTTTCACACTGTCTCCCACATTTCATGGAACCTCCATTGGCAATCATGATTTGAAAGTTATTGATGACACAGATGTAATAATTAACTTCTTGGGAAATGAAAAGACGAATAAAATTACGGGTGCTACCACTTTCCAAAAGGATGTTGAATTTCCTATTTTTAATGTAACGAATTAATTTGAGAGTCTGGGGAGAGGAGAATTCAGTGCGGGAATTAAGTGAAATCACCAGGTCAACTTCTGGTGGATCAGAGGGTGAGGTCAGATCAATTGGCGGTGGTAGTTCATCCACAGGTTAAAAAATGACATGTTATTCAAAAATATCCTCAGTCATGGCCAAAAAAAGCTTATGTTCCTTAAACTTGTGCCTTGGAAAATATTTGTCATAAAAATTATAACAAATACCCTTGAGTTGATTTTCAACCATTTGAGCCTTGTTTAATTTCTAGATCTTGAGGGGAGTTGGAGGAGGGGAAGAATTGGTGGGTTTCGGGAGAGTAGGAAAGGATGGTTTGCATATCTGGGATGAGACAATTTGTTGTGCTTCCTTGGCTCATTGAGTAGATTCTAACCAAGTTAGGGGGCATGACATAAGAACATGGGCACAAATTTCATATTTTAGTCCATTGATAAAGCATTCCATGAAGAAAGAATATGAAATACCCTTTGTTATAAAATCCAAGTGATCAAATGCGGTGATAAAGTCTTCTACTATTCCAGACTGCTTCAACTTGGTAAAACAACCTAAATGGTGGGTATCAGAGTTAAAGCGGTCATAAAGCTCTGCCACAAACTTTGTCCAAGAAACATACCCTTAGAGATCCTTTCTTTGACATTTCCACCATTTCCAACATTCCAGATCTAGATGTAGGATACCATAACAAAGCTTGGATAAATAATCAGTAATGTCATGCAAAGAGATATAATGTTCCATTTGGGTGACCCAACTTGTGGGATGTAAGCCATCAAATTTGTTCACCTCAATTCTGGGAGGGAAGAGGTCTCGAGAAAAGTGGGTAGTATGAGGACCTTGGTAATGTGAACATTCATGGTCATCTTAATAGGATGTTTTTTTAGAAAAGGAAAGGTTCAAGGAACGACCCATGAAGTGTTCAAGTGTGGCTTTGATGTATTTGAGGTATTTGATGTGGGAACATTGGCCTTGGAGGGTTTGAACAATGGAATTGAGTGAGGTAAGGTTGGATTGATATTATTGATGTCCTCCTTGTTTTATAGGTTGTCATCAATCAATGTATTGTGTTCTTTGCCTCAGGGGGTGTCCATTTGGAAAAATAGGCCAGAAAATGGGATAGGGGAGACAAAGGGGGTCGAAAGGGGTGGATGGGACCACTGAGAAGAAGGGTTTCAAATGATAGGTACCACTGCAATCAGGGTAGAAATGGGAATCGAATGGGATAGGGGCCAAATAAGGGTTCCAGAAAAGGGGTCGGGTCCAAAACAAATTGTGTTAAAAATGATAGGTACTATTAGAATCAGGGGAAAGAGAGGAACCCAATAGGATAGGTACAAAATAAGTGTGCCATTGGGACCACTATATATATATATATATATATATATATATATATATATATATATATATATATATATATATATATATATATATATATATATATATATATATA
>ML785499.1:381107-391210 GCA_009831015.1 Picea engelmannii | reverse complement strand
TTCTTTACCCTTGCAGTGCTATACTCTGATCTAAAGAATATTGCGGTGTCAAAATCCCCAAATTCTTAGCAGGAACAAATGTGTAGTAACTTCGCAACCAGGATGTAGGAGGTAAATTTGCATGAAAATAGGTATTGTCTATTCTATTTATATTTGCATCCCAAGAGTTAAGGTATTAAAGGTTTCTACAGACAAGGTTTTTTCTTGTGCTATTGTTAAGAACCAAATATCAATATAGCATAGAAAAACCTTACAATAAGTACTCAACACCTTGAAAAAGAGATAATTTCAGATAATAAGCCTCTTCAAGAGGGAAACCTCCTTTTACCCCACATAAATGTTCAAGTACAAGATGATTCAAAATGAAAATTCCTCCTTGCTATATATAGGAGACTAGGAGGTACAATTACAACTAATGGAATAAAGCCGACATAAATAAAATAGCATTACTAATGTAATATGCCCCAATTAAGGGGTAATGAGACAGTATTAGGGCTCAACATGCCCCCCCTCTTTAGACAAGTGTTGTCCGCAACACCTGATTAACTCTGGAAGATTCTGTATAAAAGACTCATCTTCCCAAGTGGAATATTCAACCGATAGTTTCCTCCATTTAATGAGATACTCTGAAATGGATCTATTCCTCAGCTAGAAAATTATTGTGTCAGTGATGGCTTCAGGATCCAATATGATTTTTCCTTCCTCGTCAAGTTCTGGCAGTATATTTTGAACTTAGATCTTGTCACCTATAACCTTGTTTAAGCATGAAACATGGAAAACTGGGTGTACTTGTTATCCATGGAAACCTCCTCCCAGCGTTGACTTGGGATGGCTAATGGTTGTAAAAGAACTGGGGTTTTAATTGTTTCCACCTTATTTTGTTGGAAAACCAAACATTCTACCACAAACCTTTGAACATCAGTTTTAAGGCCATCCCAAAAAAAATCCTTCTTGACCCTATGGTAGGTTTTCAAAAATCCCGAGTGCCCTCCTACTGGAGAGGTGTGCAATTCCAATAGTACCTTTTATTTGAGTTGGGAGTTCTTACATAAATATAAGTGATCTTTGTACCATAGTGAATCATTTTTCCATGTAAATGTATCTGATGCATTGGAATCCTGTTGCAACCTTTGAATGAGAGTCCACAATTTTTCGTCATTCTTCCATTCATCCCTTGCTTCTATTATCCAATCGGGTTGGATGATCGAGATAGCATAGAGAAAGGCCTCAACATCTTCATCCTTTCTTGAGAGTGCATCTGCCGCAACATTTTTCTTCCCCTTTTTATAGACTATTTCAAAATCATAACCCAATATCTTGGTTACCCATTTTTCTTGGTCTTTTGAAGATAGTCTTTGTTCCAAGAAGTATTTAAGACTATCATGATCTGTTTTGACCTTGAAGTGGCTACCTATTAGTTAAGGACGCCATTTATTCAATGCATGTAGTATTTACATGTAGTATCTCTATATTATACCTAGTGTATATGATAAAATTCCTTCAAACCTTCCTTAACTTTAAAAACAAGAGACTATCATTTTCATCAAACTTTTCTTTAGTCTCACATGCCTAGTTTTGGATTAGTCAACAACCCTAACTTGAAGTAATTATAGATTTGAACCTGTAATGTATAAAGATCTGAAACTGATACAAAATTTTATTCATTATGTTTTATGAAATTGCTCCAAGTTTCACTACTTGGAACCTCTCAGAAAAGGAGTTATATAAAAAATGACATACATTGCTGAATTTTGGCTTATTCTAGAGAGCGACCTTGTAGAGCGTGCCCCACACAAAATATTTTTTGAATTGATATGAAACTATTAAAAAACATACTACATACTTTACCATAACCAAAAAAGTTGGTCTCACGGAATTTTGATCTGTTATGAAGAAGTTATGACGTTTTTACCCGAAACACCTGATTTTGACTAGTTTCAAGACTAGCCACAAACCTTATTTTCCACGGAGTGTAACTCCCAAAATACAACGACCCACAAGATGAATTTTTTACCACAGATAATTGGATAGGTTTTATCACTTGAATAACAATTTCACGGTCTGAATCATTATAGACAAAAATTTATAGCGAAAATGGTGAGATGATCTGAAAATAACATACCTTAGAAAGCACCATCAAAAGAATTTATCCTTCCTTGCATTTCAGCCTTCTTTTCTTCACCTTCACTCAGAATTCTAGTTTAGATATCCTTGGTTACCTCATACACATATAGATATTCAATATTCTCAAGTGTGATTCAAATGAGAGAGCCTTTCCTCTTGTTTATACTCTCCAAGTAGCTTCCTTAAAAACATCTTCTAGGTCACTTGCCCCACTTTCCTTATTTTAGGGTTGGGTCCACTTCTAATTTCTCCATTAAATTTATTATTGAAATAATTTATTTTGTATTCACTTTGAATTATAATACACTCATCACTTCACTTTATTATTTACCTTTTAAAATCTCTTAAACCACTTTGATTACTTTGACGTTTTGGGGCTTCTAGATGACATATGAGGGTCCTCCAACTTCGTAAGGCCATAAATTTCAAATCGTGAGGAGTTATGTGACATTATACATACCACTAGAAATGGAATGACATGTAATATCCATATAAAATAGTATTATCTAAAAATATATCATAACTCATACCATTACCCATTAAACAAACTTGGGTCCATTACCCAAACCTGGGGTCTCCAACTTCTCATGGCCATAACTCTTTAACCGTGAGGAATTATGTGATGTTCCACATACCACCGGAAATGACATGACAAGCACCATCCATCTAGGATATTTTCCTTGACAAATTCACTTTCCTTCATCTCATTATTCCATAGTTAAGAATGGGTTCTCTTACTCCACAAAACGTCTTTCCATGAGGGCTTTCACCATAAGGGGACCACTTTGGAGTTCATCCATATTTACTTCTTATCAACAATGACAAAACAATAATGATTCATATTTACATCAAACAATATTGGGTCCATTACCCAAACCTTTTTTCTACAGGTCTTTCTTCAAGGGTTGACATCAATGACAACCAAACTTAATCAACAATCTCCCCCTTTGGAATTGATGGCAACACTCTGATGCAACACTGAAATCATATCACGCATGCTCCCCCTAGAACCATGCCTCTGTCCTCTACATCTGATAAATCTCCTCCTCCTGGAACCATGCCTCTGTCCTTTGCATCTGATAAATCTCTCCCCCTTTGTCATCAATGGCAAAGGTATCTTTCCATTTGGGGCTGCTCCCCTTCACAGAATATCCTCTTATGGTGCTTCCTCGTGTACATCTAATACATATAAGATAAACATTCAATAAGCATTCAAAAAGAATTCATTTTTGGAGTAGAAATAACTCCAAGTCTTTGGCAAAGATATTGAAAGGCTTCCCATGGAAGTGGTTTTGTAAAGATGTCTGCCACTTGTTCTTTTGTGCCCACATACTCAACTCTGATGTTATTTTCTGCAACTTGTTCCCGTAGAAAGTGATACTTGATTGGAATGTACTTAGTCTTGGAGTGCATCACCGGGTTTTTTGAGATACTGATGGCACTTATATTATCACAATATATTGGAATGGGCTCATCATATTCAACCTGTATATCTGTCAAAGTTTGTTTCATCCAAAGAACCTGTGTACAACATGTTGCTGCTGCAATATACTCTGCCTCAACTATAGATAGAGATATTGATGATTGTTTCTTGCTTCGCCATGATACCAAACACTCACCTAAGTAGAACGCTGCTCCACTGGTGCTTCGTTGGTCATTAATACAACCTGCCCAATATGCATCTGTGTAGGCAATAAGTGATAGATCTTTTCCTTTTGGACACCATAATCCAAACTCTTATGTTCCTTTGAAATATCTGAAGATCCTCTTACTGCTAATACATGTGATTCCTTTGGTGCTGCTTGAAATCGTGCCATCTGTCCAACTGCCTGCATTACATCTGGTTTGGATGCTATCACATATAGTAGGCTGTCAATCATTGACCTATATTTCCTTTGATCTGTAGACTTTGAATTATCATCTTTTCTCAACTTACAACTGGTTTGCATGGGAGTGATAACTAGTTTGCAATCTTCCATTCCGAACCTCTTTAGCATTTCTATGATATACTTGGTTTGAGAAATAAAAATTCCTTGGTTTCTTTGACGTATCTGAAGTCCCAAAAAGAAGGATAGTTCTCCAAGTAACAACATTTCAAATTCATTCTGCATGTCTTTTGCAAATTTCTGGCTCAACCTGTCATCATCACTACCAAAAATAATACCATCAACATAAACTTCAATTAATAAAATATTACCTTGACTTAACCTGATGTAGAGGCTGTTGTCTGCACTTCCTTTTCTGAACCCTGCCTACTGCAGATACTTATCCAGTCCAGAGTACCATGCTCTAGGATCATGTTTTAGACCATACAAGGCCTTCTTTAATTTACACACATAGTTTGTGTTCTCTAACAACTGAAATCCTTATAGTTGTTCAATGTAAAATTCTTCTTCAAGTTCCCCATTCAGAAAAGATGATTTTACGTCCATCTGATATACTTTAACATTTTTGGAGCATGCATAAGCTAAAAGAAAACACATTCCTTCCATTATGACAACTGGGGAAAATGTCTCTTCAAAGTTGATTCCTTCAATTTGTGCATATCCCTTACATACCAATATAGCTTTGTTCCTTGTAACTTGTCCATCTTCATTCAATTTATTCCTGAAAAACCCATTTTGTGCTGATCACATTCTTATTTTTTGGTCTTGGAACCAATTCCCAAGTGTCATTTTTCTCTATTTGATCCAATTCTTCATCCATGGCCTTATTCAAAAATTCATCCTTGTTGGCTTCTTCAAAACAGTTTGGTTCAATTGTAGATAAGAGTGCTAGGTGTGTTTGTTCTGGTGAACGGATTTTTCTTCTAGTCTCAACTCTTGCATCTTTGTTTCCAATAATCTGATCTAAAGGATGATTCTTCTGTACTCGTTTGCTAGGTGTCTTTGGAGATACTTGTTGAACTTGCTCTTCTACTTTTGTCGGATTATCTTCATCTTCATCTTCCTCTTCTTCTTCTTTTTCATCTTCTTCTTCAAAAAGTTATTCCATTGATTTGTTTTCTTCTTTCTTTGATTCTGGTCTGCCTGTTTCATCAATTGTTATGTTGATGCTTTCTACAACTTTGCTTAATCTTAGATTGTAACACTTGTATTCTTTCCTTGTACTTGTGTAACCAACAAGTATTCCTTTGCTCACACGAGAGTCAAACTTTCTCATTCTTCCATCTTCTCTTTTGATGTAGCATTTGCTTCCAAAAACTCTGAAGTGCTTCACATTTGCTGGTCTTCCTTTCCATAGCTCATAGGGAGTTTTATCAGTGTTGTTTCTGAGCATTAATCTGTTTTGAATGTGAATTGTTGTATGCAATGCCCGTGTCCAAAAAATATCTGTCAACTTTGAATCCATTATTATTGTTTGAGCCATTTCTTGTATTGTCCTGTTCTTTTTTTCAACAACTCCATTCTGTTGAGTTGCCCTAGAGACAAAGAATTTCCTTTTTATTCCATGATTGCTACAGTAGTCCATAAATTCCTTTGAGGTGAATTTTCCTCCATTATCCGATCTTAAGCATTTGATTATTGAATCCATCTCATTTTCAACCATTTCCTTGTAGATATTGAAATTTTCAAAATCTTATGATTTGTTCTTGAGAAAGCAAACTGCAATTATTCTTGTATAATCATCAACTAATAACATAAAGTATCTCTCGCCTTTTAAGCCTTTTGTTGTAGTTGGTCCAACTAGATCAGTATGCACAATTTCTAGTGGTTTTGTTGTTGAATATTCCTTTGATTTGAACCTGGTCTTTGTTTGCTTTCCTTATTGGTAATGCTTGCATAAAGTGTTGGTTGGTTTTGTGATGTGGGGCATTTCTCTGACTGTTTCTCTTTTGTTGACTTTGACAAGGTTATCAAAATGCATGTGACCCATTCTTCTATTCCATAGCCAACTTTCATCTTCCTTTCCTAGACAACACTTTTCATTTCCAATTTTGCTTAACACATATATGTTGCTTGAAGTTCTTGCATCTGTAGTGACCAATTTACCTGAACCTTATTTTCTTATCTCACACTTTTGTGAATCGAAAGTAACTTTATGACCTTGGTCACACATTTGACTCACACTTAAAAGATTATGTTTAATATCTTTTACTAGTAGAACATTTTCTTCCTTTTAATTCTTGTTCCCAATTCAGACTGTGTCTTTTCCAATGATTTTGGATGAATCATCATTTTCAAAGGAGACTGGTCCATCTGTTTCCTTTCGTAATGTAAGAAACTTGTCTCTATCACCTGTCATGTGTTTTGAACATCCATTGTCAACATACCAACCACGTTTCTTCTGTTTATCTTGTAGAGAGACTGTGCATTATTCATTGCTATACTGATCATGCTTTCTTATCCATGTCATTTTCTGAGGTTCTTGTTTGTGACTTTGTTGAGGTTCTTTAGGAGGGATTGTCATTCTGTAATTTTTGGCCATGTGTCCAAAATTGTTACATTTGTAACATTCCACTTTATTGCTCAAAGATTCAAACTTGTTGTAACTTCTTCTCTGTGTTTTACTAGGTCTTCTTGAATAACCCCTTTGTGTATGGCTCTCAAAGTAGTTACTATTCCCGTTGTTAGCTCTGTAATTTACAACTTTATGTCCAAAATTATTACATGCATAACATAAAACAAAAAATATAGTTTCATACCTGGTAGTTGAATATATTATGAAAGGAGGTGCTCTTATAAATCCTTCTTCTTCTTGAGGTCTGTCTATCTATTGTTGATTCTGAAACCTGAATCTTCTCGGTGGAGGAGTGTCCCTGTAATCTTCCTTGTATATCTTTTTATCCCCTTTGATTGTTTCTGCATAACTTTTTGGATTTTTTTCTTGCTCTGTTGTTTTGGAGCTTGATCCCTTTTCTGTCAGATTGTATCCAAGTCCGGACTTGTCAAGATAAGATTTTTGACTGCTAATAATGTCATCTAGAACTTTTGAGCTATTCTGCATATTTTTCTTTTGAATATCCTTTCTTAGTGTGACAATCTCTGCTTCCAGGTTTCCAATGATCTCGTCCTTTCCTTCTAGCTTTTCTTGGAGTGCTTCTTTAATTCTTTTATCTTATTCTATTTGAACCTTCAATTTTGTGATCATTTGTTCTAGTTCTTGTGTGTCTTTTTTTTTTTATCTAGTTCTTCTTGTAGTTTCTTGTTTTTCTTCTTTTCTCTTCTGATAATTTCTATGGCGCTCATTAATTCTTCTTGGAAGTAAACTTATGCCTCTTCAATTTCTTCTTCATATGCTTCTTCATATTCTTCTTCGGAGTCTTCTTTATCAGAGTCTTCTATTGCCATGAATAGAACTCTCCCTGTTTCATTGTCACTGACTTCATCTTCATCTGATGATGAGATGTCTTCTTTGGTGCAAAAGTTTTTCTTGAAAACTTTCTTTGTAGTCCTTTTACCTTTATATGTTTGTCTACCTTTTGAGTAACCTTCATCATTTCTCTTTTTCTTATGAGGACATTTGTTAGCAAAATGACCAATACCATCACAATTAAAACAAATTAAAGGAAGCTTACCTCTATACCTACCATTGGTTCCCTTGTTCAGTCTTTTGACGAAGTTGGCCACTTCTTCATCATCTTCTGAGACGTCATTGTTGTTGCTATATTCATATTGTTCCTTTTTCTTTTTCTTAGATATTTTGGATGCTTTGAAGGATGCTTCTTTTACATCTAGATCTTCCTATTCAGTTCTCATCTCATATGCTATGAAGATTCTATGTAGTTCATAAATGCTTATTGAGTTTAGATCCGATATTTCTACTAGTGCTGATATCTTAGGGTTGAATCTCATAAAAAGAGATCTTAGTACCTTTTGAACAATTACAGATTCTTTGATTTCTTCTCCCAATCCTATGATTGCATTCATTGTTTCATCGACTCGTAAGAAGTAGGTTGCGATATCTTTATCTTCCTTCATTTTCAGTTGTTCGAACTGACCTCTGTAAGTTTGAAGCTTTGCTTCTTTGACTTTTGAATCTCCTTCATAAATATTTCAAATCTTGTCCAAAATCTCTTTAGCAGATTTACAATGTGAAACTTTGGTGAATACCGTATCACTGAGACCATTCAAAAGTGCATTTATGGCTTTGGAATTATTCTCACCGAGTATCACTGCTTTGTCATTTGTTGGTGGAACTCCTGGTGCCGCGTATCCATCTACAATTGATTTCCAAACTTGAAATCCCTATTCCTGTATATATGTCTTCATCCTTATGCTCCAAAAAGCATACCTCTGTCCATCAAACTATGGTATTCCATTTTTATATGAGTTGGTACTCTCCATGATCTACCTTTCAGTGGTTAAACCGATTTCTGAAGGAACTTGCTCTGATACCAATTGTTGGATTACTGAGAAGGGGGGTGAATCAGTAATAGCATAATTATAATCCTTTTTCTTCAAATGTTATATCAATGTAGAATTATTATCCAATAATGAACAGTAAGAAATAAAAAATCACACACATATATAGTACACCAGTGTTTTACGTGGAAACCCAAATCGGGAGAAAACCACAAAATGTTTTTTTTTATATGTCTTGAAGAATTACATTCATTGGAAGCACCAAATTCCTTTGTTTTCCAGTTGTAACTGGAAGGAGGCTCCAACCCCCTAGTTTCTTAGGCTACAACCTGAGGGAAGCTCCAACTCCCCAATTCTTTGGCTACAACTAGAAGGAGGCTACAACCCCCAATGTTCTCCAGCTACAACCAACTGTCCTTGCCCCACCCTGCCACCTTGAAGTAGAATTAGAATGATGGAACCACTGTCATACTATCACTGTGAGATATACTACTATAAACTTGTACCAATAAATTTGAACCATGCATCAACCATGCATCAACCTATACCTCAACCTGTAATCAACTTGTACCATAAACTAGTGCATCAACCATGCACCAACCTGTAATCAACTTGTACCATAAACAAGTGCATCCAACCATGTACAAATTATGTACCAATCACATGTCAACTACTCATCAACTATGACTCATCAATATGTACCAACATCATCAACTATACACCTCATGTATGTGCGCCAACTCATCAACTACTTGTCTCAACCATGTACTCAACATGTACCACAACCAAAAACCCTCATCAATTTCATCATCCAAATCTGATTTGTAGCTCTATAATAGACCTAGTGTATATGATCACATTCCTACAAACCTTCCTTATCTTTAAAAACAAGAGACTAGCATTTTCATCAAACTTTTCTTTAGTCTCACATGTCTAGTTTTGGATTAGTCAACAACCCTAACTTGAAGTAATCATAACTTTGAACCTGTAACGTATAAAGATATGAATCTGATATACAATTGTATTTAGTGTGTTTTATACAATTCTTCCAAGTTTCACTACTTGAAACCTCTCAGAAAAGGAGTTATAGAAAAAATGGCATACCTTGCTGAATTCTGGATTATTCTAGAGAGCGACCTTGTAGAGCATGCCCCGCACAAAATATTTGATAAATTGAAAGGAAACTATTACAAAGAATAATAAATATTTTCCCCTAACCAAAACATTTTTTCTCACTGAATTTGGATCTTTTATGAAGAAGTTATGACATTGTTACTCGAAACACCTAATTTTGACTAGTTTCAGGACTAGCCACAAACCCTATTTTCCACGGAGTGTAAGTCCCAAAATACAACGACCCACAACCTGATTTTTTTACCATAGATACTTGGATATGTTTTCTCACTGATATAAAAATTTCACAATCTTAATCATTATAGAAAAAATGTTATAGCGAAAATGGTGATATGACCTAAAAATAACATACCTTAGAAAGCACCATCAAAAGAATTTATCCTTCCTTGCATTTTGGCCTTCTTTTCTTCACCTTCACTCATAATTCCAGTTTATATATCCTTGGTTACCTTAGACACATATAGATATTCAATATTCTCAAGTGTGATTCAAATGAGAGAGCCTTGCCTCTTATTTATACTCTCCAAGTAGCTTCCTTAA
>ML785499.1:360185-380992 GCA_009831015.1 Picea engelmannii | reverse complement strand
ACTTTGATTACTTTGACCTTTTGGGGCTTCTAGATGACATATGAGGGTCCTCCAACTTCGTAAGGCCATAACTCTCAAACCGTGAGGAGTTATGTGACGTTCTACATACCCCTAGAAATGGCATGACATGTACTATCCATATAGAATAGTATTATTTGAAAATATATCATAACTCGTATCATTACCTATCAAACAAACTTGGGTCCATTACCCAAACCTGGGGTCTCCAACTTCTCATGGCCATAACTCTCTAACCATGAGGAATTATGTGATGTTCCACATACCACCAGAAATGACATGAAAAGAACTATCCATCTAGGATATTTTCCTTGAAAAATTCACTTTCCTTCATCTCATTATTCCACAATTAATCATGGGTTCTCTTACTCCACAAAGCGTCTTCTCGTGAGGGCTTTCACCATAAGGGGACCACTTTGGAGTTCATCCATATTTAATTCTTACCAAAAATGAAAAAACAATAATGAGTCATATTTACATCAAACAATATTGGGTCCATTACCCAAACCTTTGTGCTACGAGTCTTTCTTCAAGGGTTGACATCAATGACAACCAACCTTAATCAACAGGTTTGGCATATAGTTGTTGCTCTTTTAGTAGTTGTAACACCTTGTCAACATGTCACACATGATCCTCCCAAGACTTGCTATAGATTAGTATATCATCAAAAAATACTAACACAAATTTTCGAAGAAAGGTCTTGAAAATGGAATTCATCAACCCTTGGAATGTGGAAGGTGCATTTGTAAGGCCAAAAGGCGTGACCAAAAATTCATAAGGGCCTTCATGAGTTCAGAATGTTGTTTTTGGGATATCGTCTTCCTTCATTCTAATCTGATGATACCCTAAACGAAGATTCAATTTTGTGAAATACATTTCTCCATGAGTTCATCTAACAATTCATCAATGACGTTAATGAGAAACTTATCTTTAATATTGATCTTGTTGAGATCTCTATAATCTGGACACATACGCCACGAGCTATCTTTCTTGAATACCATTACCACTGGTGCACAGTAAGAAATTTGGCTAGGTCTAATAATGCCGACCTCTAAAATTTCTTCAACCATGCACTCAATTTCACTCTTCTGGGCATAAGGGTATCTATATGGCCTGATGTTAGGAGGAACACTCCCAGGAATTAGGTGAATTTCATGATCATAATTTTGAGTGGGTGGAATACCTTTGGGAATATCTTCAAATACTTTGGAATGTTTATCAATGATCTCTTGCATATCTTGAGGAATATATGGCTTAGATGTTTGAACATCTAGTGAGTATAGTTGTGCAATAACGCCTTGATGCCCCTTTTTCAATAATTTTGTCATGCCATTAGAGATTAGCACCTTACCGGGTTTCCCTGTGATACCTCTTAACTCAATTTCATTTCCTTCCAATGAAAATTTCATGAAAAGTTCTTGAAAATTAAAAGCCATTGTTCCTAATGATTGTAACCATTGGATTCCTAGTACAACATCAACACTAGCCATGGGTATATCAATCATTGGAATATTCATTACATATTCCCCCATAGTAAGATTGATCTTATTGCATTTTCCTGAGCAATTGATGGTTCCTCCATTTGTAATCATTACTTGAAACTCTGGCGTTGGATATACAAAGCAATTGAGAGGTTTGGCTAATTTATAGTGAATGAAATTATGAGTACTGCCAGAATCAATTAGGACTATTACCTTTTTCCTTTTGATGTATCCTTTGATCTTGAGGGTTTGAGGAGTGCTAATTCCAACCAATGCATTACACGATATCGTGGGAGTCAACTCTTCAGATGAAATTGCTTCTATGTTTTCATCTTGAGATGGTTCTTGTTCTTGTTCTTGTTCCTCTTCACAATCTATGTAGAGTAATTTATTCTCACCACACTTATGTCCCTTACTATACTTGCTATCACAATTAAAACATAAACCTTTTTCTTTTCTTTCCTCCAATTGTTGAGATGTCAACCTTGTAGGTTGACGTGTTTTAGAAGAAGGAGCATTATTCTCTCTATAGATGTTAGGATTGGTCCTTCTAGTAGCCATAGCCATATTTTTACTTTCAACATTTCTTTCCACCCTAAATGCATTCTCCAATGATTTGGGTTCCTAAAGGCGAACCTCATGTTGAATGTTATCCTTTAAAGTTCCTATGAATACATCAATCAAGTGCTCATCTAGAATATCTATTAACTTTATATTCAATCTTTGGAAGTTCTCAATGTGCTCGGTAACTGAACCCTTTTGCTTGAGATTTATCAATTCGATAAAGAAGGTATTGCTCCTTGTATCCTCATAGTGTGCTATCATTTCTTCCATGAAAATTTTCCATGTGACGAGTGATTTGCGAGAACAAAGCCATCAATACCATACAAATTGATTGGGTTCTAAATATAAAGAAGCAATTCGTACCTTTTGTGTATGTGACACATTATGTAGATTAAAGAATTGCTCCATCTGAAGTATCCATGTGATTGGGTCCTTGCCATCAAACTTCCTCATATTGATCTTAGGAACGTGGTTGGTGTTCAACCCAAAGTTGGAGTTTCTCCATTCTTGATTCACCTTCCTTGTGTCCTCATCATGAATTTCATGGCATACATTTTCTCTTTCAGGTGTCCTCTCTATTAGGAATTTTTTCAATCCTTCCATGATCTCCCCTTTTAAAGCGTCCATCTTAGTATTTATTGCCTCAAACTTAGCTTCTATTGAATCCATCATCTCTTGTAGTTCATCTTTTGTTATTGTCTTCTTTTGTAAATCATTTATGTCCCTACGCATTTCTTCACCTTCATCAAGAGTCTAGCTAGGATTGTCTGGAGGCTTATTTGGTGTAGAAGTTCCCTTTTTTTGGTGGCATGTTGGCCAAGTATCACTTTAAACCTTGATTTTGAGGTGGTTTTGATAGACAATCTTCCTTTTATTGTATCTCCAAAATTTCAGCCCTTCTGAGTATGAAATTTTATTTTTTGTAGGTCTCTGATATTTCTTCTCTTTAATGCCACATGTATGATAATAATTGGATGTGCCAAGTGGAATTTATGGTAACTTCCCCACAACTTGCTACTTTTTGGCCTTTCTAGGAGATCTCACTTGTATAGCGTGCCCCGCACAAAATAATTGATATACAATTCTGAAAATTGTACCAAAACTAGTACGGGCTGTCCACTATCCAATGCAACTGGTCTCCCTCAATTTGGATACTCTAGGAAGAAGTTATGATTGTTTTACTTGGAACACCTTATTGAGACTAATCAATAGGACTAGTGAGATACCCTATCTTCCACAAGGTGTATATAAAAATTTAAGATGACCCATAAGCTGAAATTGCTAACATAGATACCTTATGAATTTATGTGAATATCCTCCTGATTTTAGGGTTAGAAACATTACAGAAAACATTTTTTAGCGAAAATTCTGCCATGACTCAATTCAGGATGATTCCATAATCCTATCTTACAAAGGTTGTATTTCCGAAAGTATAAGGCCTTAGAAGCTGAAATTTTAACCCAACGTACCTTGATTCATCTGATAAATATCCTCCAAGCCATTCCTTATGAATCATTGTATAAAACTATTTATAGCGAAAATTCCATGGTGTCTCATATGTAGCAGCGAAACCCCAAGACCTTGAGCTCTGATACCATATGTTAAGAACCAAATATCAATATAGCATATAAAAACCTCAGAATAAGTACTCAACGCCTTGAAAAAGAGATAATTTCAGATAATAATCCTTTTCAAGGGGGAAACCTCCTTTTACCCCACATAAATTTTCAAGTACAAGATTATTCAAAATGAAAATGTCTCCTTGGTATATATAGGAAACTAGGAGGTATAATTACAACTAATGGAATAAAGTCGACATAAATAAAATAACATTACTAATGTAATATGCCCCAATTAAGGGGTAATGAGCCAATATTAGGGATGAACAACTATATCTTGTTGATACATGTGCGAGGTCCAACAATAGTACTTGGCTCAATATCTCAGGGCACCAACTAAGGAGGCTAGACTGTGCCCCTAGCCTTACTGCCCGACTACCTAAGTACTAGAGACAATATTCCCAAGTGTTATTCTCGGTGGAACTATAGCTGTTAGGTGGTCGATCAATTTATCTATAGAGGGGTTTAGGAGATCTAGGTCGATCCATATACAGGTTTTGTTTTGATGTGCTACCACTCGAAGGGGTACCAACAGGGGTTACAAGGGTGGCCAACAATGTGCACTTGAGTACCAATTCTACTTCTTGTGTGTATTCTTCCTCGATCATGGATTTATGTGTTGAATGCCAGATATTTGTAGATTTAAGATGTTGGAATACATCGCTACCCTGAAAAAAATTACCAACAATTTTCTGCCAAGCAAAGTGCTCTCATACCACTTGTAAGGTACTAGATCTATTAAAATAGATGAAAACATAAATATTGCAGAGAATAACAATGGAAAAAAATAATAGATAAAACCATAGCACCAATATTATACCTTTGTTGATAGGAAACAATGTTAACTTTCCTCTTTGAGGGGACAACCTCCAACAGAGCATATCTTTATTACAATAATTCTCAAGAACAAAATTTTCATAAAAGAACATTCTAGAGGAAGATCCTTTTGGAAGTAGAAGCTTCTATTAGGTCTTCTTATATTTGACTTGTTCCCCCTTCTTTCTAGACCTTATTAACATTGGCCTTTATTACATTATATTATATTATTCTACCTACGTGAGAGGTTAGGGAGGTTAGATCTCTAACAGAAGCCATCATTGATGAACACTAGATCAAAGATATGGAAGAAGAAATGGATCAGATAGAGAAGAATGAAACATGGGAGCGTGTTCCAAGGCCTAAGAATAAGAACATGATTGGCACAAAATGGGTATTCAGAAACAAGTTGAATGAGGATGAAAAGTTAACTAGGATCAAAGAAAGGTTGGTATGCAAGGGATATGCTCAGGTTGAAGGAATAGATTTTGAAGAAACTTTTTCCCAGTTGCAAGAATGGAAGTAGTCATACTAATATTGGCTTATGCATGTTCGAAGAAAATAAAAGTATATCATATGGATGTAAAATCAACCTTTCGAAATGGAGAACTAGAAGAAGGAGTGTACATATAATAGCCAGAAGGGTTTCTACTATCAGAAAAGGACGATTGTGTTTTCATATTGAAGAAGGAACTATATGGACTGAAATAAGCCCCCAAAGATTGGTATTCAATATTGGATAAGTATCTAAAAGAACAAGGGTTCAAGAAAGGAAACAACAAGGGTATCTCTAGTTGCATACACATGCGGATTGGGAAGGAAGTGTTGATCATAGAAGAAGTACAAATGGAGCAGGCTTCTACTTGGGTGATGTTTTGGCATCCTGGTTGAGAAAGAAATTGTTTTCAATATCATTGTCCATAGTAGAAGAAAATTATATTACAACAACAATATGTTGTACATAGGTTCTTTGGATGAAGCAAACTTTGTAGGACATACAGGTCGAATATGACTATCCTATTCTAATATTGTGTGATAATACTAGTGCTATAAGTATCTCTAAGAATTGAGTAATTCATACCAAGATGAAACAAATTCCGATCAAGTTTCACTTTTTATGGGAATATGTTACATAGAAGAAAATCAAGGTAGATTAAGTTGGGACAAAATAACAGATTCCAAATATCTTCACCAAATCTCTTCCGAAGGAGAATTTTGTGTATCTTCGAAAAAAACTTGGCATAGTTTAAGCCCCATAATGATCTACATGGAATTTGTCACAGTAAGATAGGGGGAAAGAAACAATAATCATGAAAGACTTGAATTCTTTTCGAATGGTTTTTATCAAATATTTACATGAGGAAGCACCGTGAAGAGAAACATAAGTAGAGATCAAAGGCTTACAAAGAGGGGGAGAAGCCCCAAGCAGAAGTCACCCTTTACCATTGATGTAAAAGGGGGGAGAGAAAAACATAGGCATGGAAACAAAGATAAGAGGTATGAAGACTGGGGGATCCAACATGAGAAAGAGAAGTGTTATGTCTAAGTGTTTCCATCAATTCCAAAGGGGGATATTATTGAGAGATTAATTATTGAAAGATTAACTGTAATTATTGAAAGATTAATTGTCATTGAATTGTTGAAATATTGGTTTCCATTAATGCCAACCCTTGAACAAGAAGTTAATAGGTTTCATGTCAAGGTAAAGTAGTTTTAAATAGAAGTCAACAATTTGCATGTCAAAGTAACTGTAAACATAAGTTAACAAGTGGCATATGAGTTGCATGTCATCATGAGTTGCATGTCAGTTGCATGTCATCATGAGATCCTCCTTAAAACACATAGAAGAGTCAATTAAAAAATAACTTATGAGAATATAGGTTGGATATCTGAGGCAGTGAGAGGAAGTCAATGAAGTCCAAGGAAATAAGAAGTTGTAGGAGCTGAGCATACAAAGAAGAATTGACAGACATAGGTTATTTGAGTAAATCCACGATTTTTAGGAGGAAAATGATGAACATCCAAGGGATGCAGTGAGGAAAAGCACGAACACCTATGAGCATACAGTGTATAGGGTCATAGGCCTGTGAGGAACAATTGTTGAAGATCAAGGATCTAAAACTCAAGTCAGCTACATGTTGAAGGCATGTCTTCCTGTGCATGTTAAGGAGTGTATTATGAATAAATGAGGAACATATATGTCTTAGAGATTAATAATCATTTGATTTGGAGAAGTCTCTTGTGAATATTGGTACGAGCTATGTGTGGTTGCAGTCTTTATGAGATATAGATATCAGTATAAGAAACAACAATATCATAAAAAGTAGCAGCACCATGTTATCAGTGATATAGGCAGCGACAGATTGGTCTAGATTTATATTCCAGGGAGGTTTGATAGGGCAAGGAAAGGGGGTTCTAGCCTCCTTCCAGTTGGAGCCAATAAATTAGGGAGTTGGATCTTCCTTTAGGCCGCAGCCTGTAAATAGGGGGTTGGGAGCCTCCTTACAATTGTAGCTGTATAAATAGGAAGTTTGTGCTTCTAATGAATGTACTCTTTGAAAAATAATAAAATCATTTCGTGGTTTTCTCCCTCATTGGGTTTCCACGTAAAATTTTGGTGTGTTGTGTTTATGTGTTGTTTATGCACTAAATTATGGTATTGATGATATATTGAATGTTATTGAATATTTATATTGTGTTTAAAGAAAGAAAAAATTTCATACTAATTCACCCCCCCTCTTATTATCCCAACAAGGAGTATATGTACATTTGAAATACATCATCATTTATTTTTCTTGTGGACTAATTCTTATGTAGAGAGAGGGAAAGGTCCAAGAGAATGAGAATGACCCATGGAGAGAGAATGTGAGGTCCACTTGCAAAAGTACAATCCCGCCTAAAAATAAAATTGATTTATACAAATGACATGGGAATTCCCCATGCCCCTGCCATAAACAAAAATGATTGGAATAATAGACAATTGGTGAGCATAAGAAGTATGGAGGACATGATGATGTTGTAACTAGAAAAAATGGTGAACTAGAAATCGACAACGCCCTCAAGGTTATCAAAAATAGTAAAGGACTGTGCCATGGAGAAATTTCCTTGGATATTGAAAAAACCACTTGGAATATGTGTTCATACTGGATGGTGTTGATGGATTATCAATCCTAGGGGTCTTTGAATCGAATTGGAAAGTGAAACTATTGCAAAGAAAGACCCATCCAAATGTGGATATGTGTTGATATTGAACATAATGGGGGTCAATGGAAGCAAAGAGAAATAATGAATATCTTTGTTTCATCTCGGGTTCACCATTTATATGATAATGGGAATCGAGATATTGCAATGTTCTTGGAAACTAGTGTCGATGTCGATGGGAATGAAGCGATGAGTACAAAGGGAGAATTTCTCCATGAAATCAACTCACTTTGAATAAATTACTAACTTTGAAACAATCATTTGTTACTAAAAAATATGGACGTGGTCTATGGTAAATGGGACTCAAGACTTCCCTTGGGTTGAGCATAATTGACAGCATTCAAATAACCAACTAGACAAAAAGTGATCTAAGGTTAAGGGGATGATCAAATATGGTTAATGTGTGTCAAATTGGAACCAAGGATAATGTGGATACAAAAGAATTGGTAGTTATGGGTAGAAACTTAGGGATCACAATGAAGATTAATAGGATATGTGAGGTAGAACCAAGAAAAAGGATGTATGTAGAGATGGGTGACTCAAAGTAGATGCTTTGACCACAAGCAACTAGGGATAATTCCAAATGAAATGAAACCATATGGGGTGATGGCCTAGGTATATTTCCTTTTTGTAAAACAAAGGTGCTTTGTACAATTACCAAATGAATGGAAAAATAATTGGGTTGAATATGAAAACATAGATATAGGTTCCCTAGTGATAAAAGGGATTTTCCTTGGAGTGTTGGGTATGTGTTATATTCTTTGCATCTGTGTGAGGGGGTTGCATTGGATTTTAGGATCCTATGACTAATAGTGGTGTACATGTACGCTAGATTCTACTTGAGGGGGGTATCATGGGGGCCAATATTGGTCCCCCTGATAAGAAAATATCTTTTCCCGAAGTCGATAGGGTTCAGGGGAACACCCTAAATTTGTTTTTGGGATTTTTTTTTCTATTTTTAGTTATTTTCTAAATTGATCTTGGATAAAAGTATTAGGATTTTGGTAGTTGTGGAATACCTAAAATATGGTACATATATTCTATTTCGAATGGTTAAATTAATATAATAAGGAGTTGAACGGTGTGGCACCAAGGAAGGTTGTTTTCTCTCGGTAAAGGGTTTTCATCGTAAAAATCTATGCACTATCTGTATGCGGCATTGATTAATTTATGTCTTTACTAAGAATTTTTGTGCATTGCTTTACTTCACATTTTTAAAAATTACATGGAGGGAGAGACTAGTGAGAAAAAATGGAGGGTGGGGGGCCTGAAGTTGGATCTTTGTGGAGGTGAGAGAATGATGGGTTGGAATCCATATGGTCAACTTATCTTGGGGAAGATGAGGGGATAATGAAAATGTGAGAATGCATTAAACAAAACCAACCAGAAAAATGATGAAAATATAGAAGTCCGTGGGTGTTGTAGCTAGAAAGTTGATCAGAAGAAGTATGAGTTTCAAGCTCAGAAGTAAAAATTACTCAGACTCCCATTGACGGGAAAAAATATCATGGGTGTTGATTTATGGGGAGGGGGAAATTTTTTGGAGACAGACCTTGTAATTGGAAGACTACTAGAAAACAAAAACCAAGTGTAAGTATAATTGCATGAAGTTGCTGTGAAATTGGATGATGGAATCCTAGAGGAATACGCAGGAGAAAAATTATGGTAAATACAATTATCTCGGAGGGAGTGATTAACATACCATTTTGAAGAAGTATATACATGAAGGGGCTAGGGAATGTTCATGCCATGAAAGGAGGAAAAGTGAACCTGCTAAAAAATATCTCCACACATGAAACCAAATACCCAAAGTGAAAAATACCTAATAGTAATGAATCTATCACAATAACTGGAATAAAAAACCAAAATGACAGTCAGAAAGAATACCTGTGAAATGGGTGAAAATACAATGGGTCATAGGGAAACTATGTGGAATAATGAATGGATCATACTATCATATAGAATGATAGATGGTGATATTGATGATGCAAACGGTTCACAAAATGGATCTTCTAAGTTCATGTATGGGCTCGAGAAACATGGTAACTAGTCCAAATAAAATGGATGTGGGGCCTGTCATGCCACCTCATCCATACTTGTGGTGACATGGATGCACATGATCTTGTGGATCCCATGAATTTTTGACATGACATGTGCAGACATCCATGATCATATTCGAGCAATGAGATAGCTAGGTAAGGGTCCCTAACTCCCTCATGTATTTTATGCATCTAATTTTTTTATTTAAGTTGGTGGAAAAGACCATACAAACCCTTTTTCAGGGTTCATGTATAGTATGTGTAGGCAATTAGAAGACACCTTTGAGGCTTTATGCTCCTATCTTTTGGTTTCTTTCATTGTACTAGTCAGTGAAGGATTTCATATTCATGTTGATAATGGCATAGCTATAAGCTCATTACGTTCATTGAATTATGTAACTATAGGGATAATAGTCATGCAAATCAACATGGATGGATGGGAAACATTCATGCAATAATCTTATATGGTTGTATATTAAACACTCATGCAGATGGAATGAATATAGGGATGACAATTGTGCAAGCATCCTACATGACTTTGTTATGAATAGACATGCATATGGTGTGACTATATATATGATAGTTGAGCAGGGAATTTGCATGATTGTGTAGTGAATAGTTATATAGATGGCATGACTATTTGATGACTGGTCCCGTGGATGTGTTACGTGACTATTATGTTTGACATACTAACCCATTTCTATACAGACATCGAGACATGAATAGCCATCATGTTATGATGGTGAGAGGGGGATTTTGATGCTCTTCATACAACAACTTTGGCAGAACCTATGGTGAATTTTGAGATGGATTGTTATAAAAATATTTGCCTTACCCTATGAAAACTTGCACAGAAGGCCTTTTTCCATTTCCCTATGCAGAATTGAAGTCCCTTTTTTCAATTCCCAGAGATAAAAACATTATTTTTCCACATATACACACCCTACCTATAGTACAATGTGTGTATACGCAGGTTGCACCACTACAACCCACATACATTAGGATTTCTGCCCAAAATTAAAAATCGGTGTCGGGTTTCCATGTCATGTCACAAGATCCATGATCCTTGTCCTTCCATATACTGGAAACATTTCGAATCGACCCTTCAGTTCCACTTGAAGGATACAAATGGGACAAATTTGAGCTATGGAAAAGGGGATAAGAATTCAAATTTGAGAGAAAAGTTACCCTCGAGAAATTATTCACTTCATATTGAGTCTACATCCCTTTGTCCTTTTCAGTTTGAACACATTGTTCATCCCCCAAGCTCTTCCCTACTTGATTGAGAACCTCATTGTCTCTCTTATATGAGCTTGAATTTGGTGAAGGATTGAAGTGGTGGAGGCCCAACCGAAAGAAACTTAGCTTCTTAGTTCCGAACCATGCTGACATGAAAGTTTGTAATTCATTCATTTCTATTGATTACATTTTAATAGAAATACTCTTTTCTCGTCCAATTAATATCTTGCAAATATTTGAATTGTTATTCCATGGGTGTATTTGTTATTAATGTTGATGGATTGTTCTATTGAATGTGCTAACATTATATATTATCACCATATGTTTGGGTTTCTTGGTTGTTGAGGATAAGTTGTAGGTGTATTGCTTTGATTCAAGTGCTCAACGATGGACTTCATCGAACGTTTGGATGAGGTAGGCATTTTATCTAGTCTTGCTAGAATATTTTTTTATATAGCATACCTGAGATTAGAGTTGATTTCTGCAGTCTTTTCTATATGTTGTGGTTTACCCCTAGCCATAGAGAGATTTTCCTCGTAACATAATTGGCGACCATATTGCAGATAAAATATTCTTTTTGGGGGTTTGGAGTGTTTTTCTCCTTAGTTTTCTCTCGTTTATATTGAGTTTCTTGTCGTATGACTGCTTGACAGCCTCTATTAATTCTAGGTCTGAGTTTCTTAGCCTTCTCCTTATCCTGGATGTGCTTTGACACATATATGTGATTTTTTTCCTAACATTCGTGTACATACCCGTGTTGTCCTTCTACAAGAAGCGTATATATGAGATTTTCCCTTGAATAGTCGCATACATCACCCTTTGTTGTTTGTTTTCTGGGTTTGATGGTTGTTGGGTAGGTTTTGATGATTGCTGAGTCTTCTTGGGTCTCTATTATGACTGTTAAGTGTCTATGGAGTGACAAGAAACCTTTCTTTAGTTGAATTTTTGGGCAGTGCCTTCCTCATCATCCTTTTCATTTGATTGTCCTTGCATCTTGGGATGGGTGTTTTCTTCTTGATATCCTACTTGGTTTGTCTCTGTTTACATACAGTAGAGGCTTTATATAAAGTTGTTGTTCAGTCCTTGCATTTTCACTCTCTTATATTGAAAATACAAAAATATTAGGCATTTTACATTGTTGGCATTTGATCTTCTGAGTCTATATCATTGATCTTAGTACATGTAAAGAATGATTGTATTTTATGTTAGAATTGCATAACTGAATTGAGAATTTCATTTTGGAAAGCATATCATTTATTGAGAATTGAAGTTAGGACTTTGCATTGTATTCATATTCCTTTATTTTACTTGTTGAGTCATAACATCACTAGTTTCACAACTGCACCTTTTGAGTAAGCAAGGCCACTAAAAGTAACACTATAATTTAAAATTGATTAGTAACGATTTTATTTTTTCTAGGATGCACAAACTAGCTTAGGATTTAGAGCCTTGGAATAGGATTTTTGTAACTTCTCCAAGGGTATTAAATCAACATATGTGTCTGACTAAGGGAGTTGAGAAATCCATTGTATAAATGGTAATATCAGGAGGCTCCTCTTACATCGGACTTAAGCACGAGGTCACATGAGGTTGGTTGAAGGGATATCCCCCAAATACCTTCTTAGTGTTAGATATATTTATGGGGATCTATTTGTATATGGGTATCTTGTTAGTACTCTTTCCTCTATGAAAGGTGGTTCTTTCAAGGTTTCAAGCTTTGTTACCCTACCCATACGATGGAATTGACTTATGATTGTTCTCCTATGCATCGGTTATAACGTGGTTGCTTAGTTACTTGACTTAGGTACCACATAGGTTACTTGCAGGGGTTATTATGTAGGTACCCTGGGTCAGATAAGTGTTAGACAACACACAACCTTTATGGAGGATTACCTCTCCGGGGGGATCTGACCGACTTGTTTTTAAGACCATGAGGGCCCTTATAACTGATTTTGATACCTTCAATATTTAGCAGGGAGTCTCAGGCCCCTCTTGGGCGAGGCATACCTACTTTAGGGAGGGAGGCCCCTTTCAACCACTTTATCCTATTTGTGTGCATATTTCCCTTTTGATTTTATTTTGGTGTGCTCTTTGATTATTAGTTGACCTTGGGATTTTATATTGCGTTGTGAGTTTTCATTATCATGGATATTGGAGTTCCTTTGGCTCCCTCATTTACTGCTACCTCCCTCATGACATCTGCTCATTTTATGGGGACAAATTTGTCTGTATTTCATAATGGTATGAATAATTATGAAACTCAGTCAATGCCTTGGGTCTCTAATAATTTTTCTCATGGTATGATAGAAATGTCTTCTCACTTTCCATCCTTTGTCTCGTCTCCTTGTGTGAATCCAAGTCTTGGGTCTGGGGGCATGATGCCTCCTTATTTTCCCTTTTCATTTGGTAGGACTCATATCCCTCAAAAACATATTATGGTAGGAGGTTGGAATCTTTCTTCCTATGAATCCACTTTTCCAGGAGCAAGTGCTCAAATGGGTGGTCATTCGAATTATTACACTCCATCCACCTATCCTTCTTCCGCTATGTCAGTTCCTACGAACGATTTTCCCATGGAAGACCTTCGTCTGTCCTCTGGTGTTCCATCCATAGGAAGTCATTCTTGTAGTATGGGCAACTCCCTTCACGAATTTCCTTCGTATGGGGAAAAAATATATCCTCACATGAGTAACCCTTGTCATGTCGCTTTCTCTTCACAAGCGGCTTCCTTTGTGTTGATGCCCTTACACCCCTTTATGAATCAGTATGGAGGAGGCTACTATCTTGCCGAACAGGGCCATGGTGTATACCAGAACCCTTCTTAGCCTTCAATTTCTCAAAACCAATCTTTCTCAGAATGTTGGTCTCAAATGCCACAACCAACCACTGCCACCAGTCCAGTCACTGAAATTCATACTGGTTTTATATCACCAACCTCTACTAGTCATGTTGGAGATTAGTCAACAACCTCTGTAGGTAATGTTGAAGATCAAAAACGAGCCGCAACAAGTCATGATGGGGGCACAAATCTAGTCATTGCTAGTCACACTGCACATACATCACCAACCTCTACTAGTCATGTTGGGGATTCATCACCAACCTTTGCAAGTCATGTTGGAGATTTACTACTAGCCTCTACAAGTCATGTTGGGAGCATGTCACCAGCCACAACAAGTCATGTTGGGGAAATTCATATTATTGAGAAGCCTAGATGTGTAAGACGTAATACCAAGTTCCTTTATAGGATTTTCAAAGGAGATCACCTTACTCGTGTGTGCCCTGCTACTGCTGTGGTATGAGAAGCATGGTCCTTAAATAGGGGCCCTTTGGGTTTTGAGTTGTATTTGGTTTCCCAACCTTCTTTATTTGATACAACGATAATGTCGATGCAATCTTTGTCTGACACCACTCTTATTTTTGGGGGTGATGCGTCTCTTGAACTTGTTGTCTCGCATCTTATTCAACCAACGGTCATGTCGATGCAATCTTTGACCGAAACTGCTCCTCTTTTTGGTGGTAATGTGTCTCTTGAAATTTTTGTCTTGCATCCTATTCAACCAATGGTTGAAGACGTCGTCATACCAATGCGATTTCTGGTTGATCCCTCTCTTATAGTTCTAGTTCTATACCTTCTACACTATGGCATTAGCATCTCTAGTACCACACCTTCCGAATAAGATAGAGTTTTACTTTCCCCAAGTACTCTCCCTCTTGGAGAGGTTCCCTTTGACTAGGATGGTCTTGTGGGGTATCAAATTTCTCCTCCCATACCTTTTCAGGTAAGAGATGTTCTCTAATATATCATGGAGAAGGTAACCTCCGCTAGCACTTTATCCTCATCGAATTAGAGAGATTTGGGTTTTCCCAAGCTTGGGTCATCTATTCATAAGTTGCTAACTTTTCACAAAAATATTGCAGGGGAGCCTTGGCATCCCCCATGAAATGTCGCCTAGAAACCTCCCAATGATTTTGATTTAAGCTCTTTTCTGACTCCTCTAAAAAGAGAAAAGATTTCTGAGTGAATTTGTCTCTTTCACACTCATTAATTGGATTTGAAAGGTCACGAGTTTGATTTAATCTCTTTTCCATCTCGTTTAAAAAAGAGAAAATATTTTTGAGTGAACTTGTCTCTTTTCATACTCGTAAATTGGATTTTAAAGGACGTCTATTTGGTGCAATTTTATCCCTTTTTCAAACCAAGTAGACTAATATTACAAAAAGGAAATTTTTTGGCATTAAGTTGTAATTGCATTTCATGCCCATGCTTGCAGTATTGAGCCTATTGTCGGTTCTCACTTTTTCATTATAATGCATTCACCTCAGCAGTTTGCATCCTCAACCAAGAAGAGTCTTGTTTATGTCCTTTGCAGCTTGACACCCTATACCTAGGAGAAAACATTCCCCCGACTGTCCATCTCCCACATGCACCTCCTTGCATTGAGCATAGGTATGTTCCACTGCTGGAACTAGTTTTTCTTACTTGCGAAACTTGTTTCCTCCTCTGTATCATAGCATTCATTTGACTATGAAAAAACAAAAAAAGATGGGAGGGAAGGGAATATTATCTTATATTGGCAGTAGTCATGTCGCCTTTGAATAGAGGAAATTATTTTTGAGTCCACTTGTCATCAAAATTTTGGGTTTAGCATGACCTTAGGAAGCTAAGCTCATTACAGATAGTTTATTCCCCCAACTGGTTACTCTTCCAGTCCCTATGCAGAGTTTGATTGATGCCTCCTACATCTCAAAGTTTCATCATTGAGTTTATGGTGCCAGAGTCTTCCATATATCTCATGCTCTTGTTCAAAGGACGGATATCAACTTGTGTCTTCCACTCCTCAGAACTATTGACTTTGCATGTCATCCATACCCTCAGTGTGTCTCAGAATCACATGAATTTCTAGTCCTATTGAGCACCCTAGTCCTACTTTCCTCATTGGTAGGTAACCTTGAACCCAAAAGTTGACATTTCATCATTGGTCGTTGACCGGGTGGTTTCCCTTGTGTTCAATGGAAAGACATCTATTCACACATTGGGATTCGTGAAATGCCTTGGATTCCATTATCTCTATTGGTGGTTTCCTCTCCTTTGTCAACAGGTTTCCTATTGGCTGTTATTCAGAGGGTCTTTTTTGTGTACTGCTTGCACCTAGAACATGCGAAAGACACACATGGTCATTGGTTCGTGAACATGTTCTTCATCCGATTTCCTCCAAATCATCAAGATCCTTCTTTGTACCTCACGTTGAATGATGAGAGATGCCTTAATTCTCTCCTTTCAGTGGGTCTCCTTCCATCAACTTCAACTCATCTATTCTGGAGATGAGACCTTGAGTCCTATGAGTACATAGAGGCTTGCATTCATTAGTGGTAGGTTCTCTCATGATCGACATTTGGGAATACATCAATGTCTCTAGATCAATGGATTCTTCAAGTGTTCGACCCTGAATCCTTTATTCAGACTTGTAACAATGTACTCAGTTCCTTGATACTTACTTTCATCATCGATAGGTTGTCTCGTGTTTGTTAAGGATATACCTTAATGATTGATAATCAAACGAAGTCTCATTATTTTCGACCTCAACTCCTTTATTCACACGATGTAGAATTGCACCTTTGATGGATTGTGTAGAAGACTTGAAGACATCAATTTATAGCTGTAACTTTCCTGAGCTATTGCCATCTTTCATTGGACTAGTACCTATGTGACTTATGTGATCATGGGAGTTCAGATTATAATCCATTGTATATATATATATATATATATTCATATTTATTTTGAGACTGGTTTTAATGGGCCTTGTTCGTAACTATGATAGCCTTTGGAATGTAACCACCTTTGTATTTCCTATTCATGGTCATGGACAACTGTAATAAAAAATTGATAGTCATGTATGCAAAGTCAGTACAGATTGTAATGAACAACTAGTTCTTCCAGTTGGGTCCCCATTACTCCACTTATGAGTCTTATAATGTATTTTGGCCATCATAGATACTCCTCTGACCTCACACATTAGGGGGAATATGTTATAGGAAGATTTTCCTCACCTTATGCAAACTTGTACATAAGGCCTTTTTCCATTTCCCTATGTAGACTTGAAGTCCCTTTTTGCAATTCCCAGAGCTAAAAACATTATTTTTTCACATATATGTGCCCTACCTATAGTACAACATGCGTATACGTAGGTTGCACCACTACAACCTACGTACATCGGGATTTGTGCTCAAAATTAAAAAATGGTGTCGGGTTTCCATGTCATGTCACGAGATCCATGATCCTTGGCCTTCCATATACTAGAAACGTTCTGACTCGACCCTTCAATTCAACTTTAAGGCTACAAATGGGCCAAATCTAAGCTATGGAAAAGGGGAGAAGAATTCAACTTTGAGAGCAAAGTTATTCTGGAGAAGTTATTCACTTCATATTGAGTTTCCATCCCTTTTTCATTTTAAGTCTGAACACATTGTTCAACCCCCAATCTCTTCTCGACTTGATTGAGAACCTCATTTTCTCTCTTATATGAGCTTGCCTTTGGTGGAGGATTGAAGTGGTGGAGGCCTGACTGGAAGGAAATTAGTTTCTTAGTTCTTAACAATGCTAACATGGAAATTTGTAATTCATTCACTTCTGTTGATTACATTTTAATAGAAATAATCTTTTCTCATCCAATTAATATCTTGCAAATATTTGAATTTTTATTCCATGGGCATATTTGTTATGAATGTTGATGGATCATGCTATTGAATTTGCTAACATTATATATTATCACCATATGCTTTCATTTCTTGGTTGTTGAGGACAAGTTGCAGGTGTATTGCTTTGAGTCAAGTGCTCAATGGTGGACTTCATCAAACGTCTGGACAAGGTAGGTATTTTATCTTGTCTTTCTAGCATATTTGTTTATATAGAATACCTGAGATTAGAGTTGATTTTTGCAGTCGTTTCCATCTTTTCTGGTTTACCCCTAGCCATAGAGAGATTTTCCTTGTAACATGGATGAATTTTTCCTTCTCATGTTTCTTGATTGTCCATTGTTACACTACTATGAGAAGTTTCTCTGTTTGTTGGTCCTATTGTGAAGGACCAACCATAGAGCCTTCTAGTTGAGGGACTAAATGGTATAAATGTTGGTATAGGTCAACATATATTTTTTGATTGATCTCTCTATTTGGGGATAAGTACAAAAGGTGATCCCTTGGATGGTTGGGTGAACAATCGTATAGGATTTGGATGAACGATGTTGTATTGATGATGATGCAGTGAGTGGGGGCTCTATTTGTATCTCACTTATCTTAGATTTGGTTCTATGGGAGTTGGTTTCCATGGTAGTATGGATATTCATATCCTTTCACACCTACAGGATCATGGGTGCCTAGATGAAAATTGTGGAGCATGTTCTATAAGGTTAAGATTATGATTAGGCCTTCCTGATGAGGGAGGCCATGTTTTCATATATGACAGGGTGTTTTTAGAAATAATATGGGGAATTTTCATTCATCTTAGTCCTCTGTTGTTTCTTTTTTGAGTGGTTGGTTCTCTTAGGCCCATAAATATCCTTAGAAATGGTTGGGTCAACTTAGCCTTGGGTGAAAATATGGGGAGATATGTTTCTCCTAGAGGGAGACAATATTGTGGGGAGGTGTTTTACTCCCAAGTATCATTTCTTTTAGGGGAATAACCCCTATATTAATCTAAAGTACCCATATTCTGAAATAGATTAACAATAGAATCTAGACATGATCCTTCCTACCAATAAGGAATGGGAGAGATGATGTGAGTACTCATTTGATTATGTGTTTTATTGTGTTTTTTAGTGATTTATATCATGGTTTTTTATTATATGATGTTATGATACTAGGTGATATTTTTTTTTTTACATATGTGGGACCAAAAGGTCGAGAGTCCTATGTGGTGAGGGACATCCCAACTATTTTATCGGTGAGCTTTTCCATAGTGACAGGTTGAGGGGATTATGTGAGATTGGGATGGTGATGATACTATCAAGATGCAGGGGATAGACCCACATAGTAGGATCAATATGATCTGTTGGATGAGGGAGTGTAAAAGTAGGAGGCAAGCCTTTAGGAACAACTAACAAAGGGATATATCAAGAACTAGTATGTATATGACCAAACCTATGAGCGATAAAAAATCACACTAGTTAGATATAACTGCTTGGAAATTATAAACACACAAAGAAAAAAAGAGTGTCCTGAAGTCTGAACATTGAATGGATTATTTGATGGTTTCTTTCAGAGGTTTTTCATTGGGGTTTCCTTTGTGTGAGTTGTAGTATAATTCCAAAGTCTGAAGATTGATGACAAATTAGAATTTCCCTTTTCTTATTTTATCCCATCAGATAAATGAGCACACGATACTTAACGTTTCTTCCAAAAAGAATTCACTGGAAATATTGTCCTAAATACCTTATGTTCATTCATTTAATACACATCCACTATGTCGTGGGCCCCTGTGAAAAGGTGATTGGTTATGAAAAAAAGTTAAGAGGGAATGTAAGTCTTTAACACATGCTCAATCTTACAGAAGGTGTTCATTTATTTATTTTTTATAATCCCTTTAACGTCTCACCCCAATGGTCAATGTAAATAAAAAATCACTTAACTATACTTAGTACATATCTTTGGTTTTTGAAAGGCACTTTCTTGAAGGTACCGAATATTCCTTCGGGGAATCCCCGTAAGAAAAAACAATGGCCATGCATGCTCATTCCTTTTGAAGATGTTTCTTCCTAAATATGATTCCTCCTGAATTCATCCCCTCTATGAATAATCAACACTCTAAAAGACCATGTCAAAGGATCAATTTATCAAAGACTTATTCATTCAAAAACATTTTTGAAAGAACTCATTTTCAAAGCAAATTCTTACAATTTTATTTTTTTCCGAACATGCATCTTTCCGAGAAGAAATCTCCCAAATAGTTTCTTCCGAAGAGCAATAATGGAAATGTACTATACCCCATCAGTCACATATAGGATCCACATGAATCATTTAATACAATATGTGTAGAGTAAATGGTTAATTTAAACCTAATCTAAATGAATTAAGTGGTTATTTCCATTGCTTTAGAGTACTATGAAGAGCACTAGAAGTGTTTTTCTTAGTTTGCATAGTTGAATAGTTTGAATCACAAGTAATGCTTCAACTTGGTACATAGTTTGTTAAGAACCAAATATCAATATAGCATAGAAAAACCTCAGAAAAAGTACTCAATGCCTTGAAAAATAGATAATTTCAGATAATAAGCCTCTTCAAGGGGGCAACCTCCTTTTACCCCACTTAAATGTTCAAGTACAAGATGATTCAAAATGAAAATGTCTCCTTGGTATATATAGGAGACTAGGAGGTATAATTACAACTAATGGCCTAAAGCTGACATAAATAAAATAACATTACTAATATAATATGCCCCAATAAAGGGGTAATGAGCCAATATTAGGGCTTAACATGTCCCTCCCCTTGAGACAAGTGTTGTCCACAACGCTTGAGTAAATCTGGATGCTTCTGTATAAAACACTCATCTTCCCAAGTGGAATCTTCAGCCAGTAGTTTCCTTCATTTAATGAGATACTTTTAAATGGATCTATTCCTCAGTTAGCGAATTCTTGTGTCAGTGATGGATTCAGGCTCCAATATGATTTTTCCTTCCTCGTCAAGTTCTGGCAATATAGTTTGAAATGGAATCTTGTTGCCTATAACTTTCTTTAAGCATGAAACATGGAAAATTGGGTGTACTCGTGAAGATGCAAGCAACTCCAATTTGTATGCCATAGTACCAATATTTTGCAACACCTTATAAGGGCCATAGT